>JAQISU010000294.1:5000-142500 GCA_029339505.1 Unio delphinus
ATTTACTATGTTATTTCTTATCCGGCAGGTTTAAATAAGTATAGTCGCGACATATCCAGTTTTAAGTAAGATCATGAAGAATGCAAAGAAGATAAGATCAATTTGAATTTGTATGATATTTGTATCGTATTGCATTGTCTTGTGTATGTATGTATGTATATTTTATGATCGTATGTATGTTTGTATGTATGTTGTTCATAGTTTCGCCTACATTTTAAATACTAATGTATCTCGTTCAAGGAATATATACTAATTGATTTGCCCGCATACTTTGTATTTGTTGTATTTGTTTGATAGTAATGTTGTCATGGTGTTAGATTTATGTAGTTATAAATGCTAGTGCATGACGTGTAATCGCTAGCAGTAACATTTGAATAAATCTATGCAAGCAAGCCTTTCTTTCTTTCGTAACTTTCAACAAATAACAGACTATAAGTACCATAATCAACGCGTGGTAAAGTTTTATTCGTTTTAATAAATATAGATTTAAACTATTTATAATTGTTACCTGGCTTTGAGTTATTTCCCTTTGACCGTTGAATAACAGCACAATAATAGTTTAAGTTCATAATATCGATTGGTAATATATTTTTTGTAAAAAAACAAAACAAGATCTAATGCAACATATTCAAAACAGGGTATTTGATTAATCATTTATATATATGGAACATGAAAATACTTATGCTATTGTTAAATATATCATCATTTTAAAGTATGAACTTAAACGTGTAAAGTTTGAGAGAAAGACATGGTGCATGAGAGAATATAAAATAACACAAATAGTTTGTAATTATGTTTTATTTTTGTTTTATTTTTAATGTTTGCTGTAGGTTTTATGAGATGCTTGATAAAGACCATTGATCCATTTTGGGTTTTGAATTTTACGTAACGAATTCACCAATTTTTGGATTATTTGGACAGAAACATGTGATCTATTAATTATAATGTAATGTCATTATGATGGTGGGATTCATGAATTGATGAACATCAATAAAACCCTACATTTGTTTGTAAGAAAATTTCACAATACTCTGTGCAACCCTACGTTAAATTATTCCTTTGCTTACTGCAATGACAATCCCGTTATAGGATTATTATTGTATCCACCTTTCTCCTGTGTCCGTGTGGTTACTTCACAGTTTTGAGTACGAGGAAGGCAGATTCGATCAATTTGTAAGACCCAATGGAGAATTATACCGTGTATTGTATTGAATAAATTCTACACAACGCCTTCTATTGTTATTCATCAATAATAAATAACATTACATGGTGGCAGCGGTAAAAACACATGATTTAAATTATCAGAGTTGAAAATGGCTTCATTTCAATTTACAAATCCGGACAAGTTTGACTTTTCGAGACCTGAAACTTGGGAAAACTGGTTTCAGCGTTTTGAACGCTTTCGTCAAGCGTCTGGACTTAGTGAAAACGAGGAAGAAATACAAGTGAATACCTTGATTTATTCCATGGGAAGTGAGGCCGATGACATTTTTTCTTCGTTCAACCTGACAGAGTAAGATCAAAATAAGTGGTAGCCTGTGACAGATAAATTCATGCGATATTTCATTCCAAAGAGGAATGTAATATTTGAAAGAGCAAAGTTTAATCAAAGAAAACAGGAAGAGGGAGAATTAGTAGACAGTTTTGTTACTGCTATCTATGTGTTAGCAGAAAATTGTATTTTCGGGTCACTACATGATGAAATGATCAGAGATCGAATTGTATTTGGACTGCGATATTCAAAACTGTCAGAAAAATTGCAGTTAGATGCGAATCTAACTCTAAAATCTGCCGTTAGTCATGCTCGACAAAATGAGGTTGTGAAAAAGCAGCAAACAACGATACGAGCAAGTGGAGAACGAATGATTGAAATGGATGCAGTAAAATCGTCTTCACTGAAATATTGGAAACAGAAACATACATTTCCAAATGCTCAAGAAAAAAATGTCAACAGAAAAGGATGCATGAGATGTGGAAAGAAAGGAAATCATTCTCGAGACCAATGTCCTGCAAAAGAAGCAGAATGCCATAAGTGTAGGAAAAGAGGACACTATGCAAAATGCTCTCTGTCAAAATCAACAGTTTGCACAATAGAATCGAGAGCGGAATCTGGATTTCTAGGGACTGTTAGCACAAAGAAGGGTCAACCATGGATGACGCGAGTGAGATTGAACAACACTACACTTTTATTCAACATTGATACTGGAGCTGATGTGACTGTAATTCATGAGAAGGATTTAAAAAAAATCGGAGAATAAAAACGTTCAAAGTCTGATCGAAAACTGTATGGACCAGGAAACTCTGAACTTAAAGTGCTGGGAAAATTTACCTGTGGACTGGAGTCAAACAATGCATTCAGTGTACAAGACATATTTGCTGTGAAGGGACTGAATCAGGCACCTTGTGTAGGCCCGCAATTCAGGCTCTTAAGATTATTGAACAGGTAAATATATGCCTCAGATTTAAACTCACAAAATGCAAGCAAAATTCAGGATAAGTCCATACATTTAGATAGGGACTATCACGATAAATATCCAAATTTGTTTAAAGGTCTAGGGAAAACAAAATGGTTCTATAACATAACTCTGGATAAAAATGTTAAACCTTATGCCTTATCTACCCCAATAAAGGTTCCTATCCCTTTATTGAATAAAGGTCAAGAGGAGTTGGTTAGAATGGAACAAATGGGGGTTATTTCAAAAGTAGATGAGCCCACTGAGTGGTGCTCTGCAATGGTTGTTGTTCCAAAACCAAACAGTAAGGTAAGAATATGGATATAACTAAACTGAATGAATCGGTTAAAAGAGAAAACCACCCACTACCATCAGTTGAAGAATCCCTTGCAAAACTAGCAGATGCAAAGTTTTTCACCAAACTTGATGCAAACTCGGGCTTTTGGCAGATAAACCTGTCAGAAGAATCACGCCGCCTTACAACTTTCATTACTCCTTTTGGTAGGTTTTATTTTAATCGCCTTCCATTTGGGATCAGTTCTGCGCCTGAATATTTTCAAAAATGGATGTCAGAAACTCTAGAACGACTTGACGGAACACTCTGTCACATGGACGATGTTCTTGTTTTTGGGGAAACGCAGAAAATGCATGACGAAAGACTAGAAATGGTCGTGAAATCAATTCAAAAGGCCGGCGTCACTTTGAACGCTGAAAGGTGTGAATTTTCGAGACCATCCATATGGTTTCTTGGGCATATTGTTGAAGAAAATGGTTGCCGACCTGATCCAGAAAAAGTTAAAGCTGTAACTGAAATGGAAACACCGAAATGCGTAACAGAATTACGACGATTTCTCGGTATGGCAAATCAGCTTGACAAATTTAGTCCAAATTTGGCAGAAAAATCGAAACCATTACGTGAGCTTTTGAAAGGTAAAAACTCATGGACTTGGGATCCAGATCAAGAACAAGCTTTTAGAGGTATCAAGCAAGAAATTATGTCTTCACCTACTTTAGCACATTATGATCCAAATAGAAAAATAGTTGTATCTGCCGATGCATCTTCGTTTGGACTAGGTGCTGTGCTACGGCAGCAGTACGGTAGCACTCTGAGACCGGTGGCGTTCGCGTCACGAGGTATGTCAGAAACTGAGCAACGCTATGCACAAATAGAAAAAGAGGTCTTTGCAATCACTTTGGCTTGTGAACGCTTTATTAGCTATTTAATTGGTTAACAATTCAAACGTGAAACTGACATAAGCCATTAGTACCACTAATGAGCACAAAAATCTTGGGAGATTTACCCTCTAGAATTCAACGTTTTAGAATGCGTTTGATGAGATTCAACTTTTACATAGTTCATGTTGCTGGCAAGAATCTATTAACTGCTGATGCTCTGTCCCAGAGCACCTTTAACTTATTACTCTGAGAGTGACAGCGACTTTTAGGCTGAAACTAACGCCTACGTTGATTTCATAGTTAGTAATTTGCCTGCATCAAATACTCGACTTGAACAAATAAAGTCTGAATATCGAAATGATTCGATTTGCAAACAACTTGTACAATTCTGTGAAACGGGGTGGCCTGAGAAATCCGCTATGGACGGAAAACTACAATCGTACTGGGGTATATAGAGGCGAATTTACCATTCAAAATGGTATTTTAAAGAAAGGTACACGCCTGGTAATACCAGAATCACTTCAAAAATAAATCCTTGAGAGAGTTCACGATGGTCACCAAGGCATAGTGAAATGCCGAGAACGCGCCAAAACGTCAGTTTGGTGAAAGGACTAAGTACTCAGCTAGAACACTTGGTGAAATCTTGCCAAAATTGCTTAGAAAACTCTAGAGATCAAGCTGAACCAATTATACAAAATGAATTTCCAAGTCGACCTTGGCAAAGAGTCGCTTCAGACTTGTTTGAACTGAATGGTCAAACATATCTCTTGGTGATTGATTGTTTCCTACGATACATTGAAATAGCAAAATTGCAAGGCACAGGTTCTAAAGCAATTGTCAATCATCTCAAACCAATATTTGTGCGACATGGTATACCAGAAGTATTAGTTTCAGATAATGGGCCGCAATATACATCCGCAATACTCAAAGATTTTGCGAAAAGTTATGGATTCAGGCATATTACAAGTAGTCCGAAATATCCACAGAGCAATGGTCTAGCCGAAAGAGCTGTTCAAACAATTAAAAGAATGCTTAAAAAAGCAAACGACCCTTACATAGCTCTTTTGACATATCGCGCAACACCATTACCAAATGGATATAGTCTTGCCGAATTACTGATGGGAAGAAAATTACAAACTACTTTGCCAATGGCACCAAACAACTTGGAGCCGAAATGGCCAGATTTAATAAAACTGAAGAAATCGGAAAACTATCAAAAGAAAACTCAAAAGAGAAATTATGATCTTCGACACCGCGCCCGAAATATGAAAAAACTTCAGGTAGGGAATAAAGTATGGATTAAAGATCAATTTTCATCAGGGATAATTAAATCTCAGGCATCTACACCTCGTTCATACATGGTAGTAACTGACGAGGGAGAGAGAGAGAGAGAGATACGGCTTAATAGGAGAAATTTAATTCCAATGCCTACCACAAAATCAGATCCTCTCAGATGGACTGCTTCAAACCCTGACACATTGACTGACTCAGATGAAAGCAAAGCAATGCCAGCCACTCAAATGATATTTCACACGTTCGGGAAGGTTATCGAAACCACCTGAGAGACTGAACTTGTATAAAACAAAATAAGCTAATGGAGCTTGTTTAGAAATGCGGTCATCAGATCAAGTTTCGTGTTAATGGTAAACTTGTCAGATGGGGAGATGTAGTGTACGCCTTAAACTAGTTAGCTTTGAAATATTACTTGACAGTAAATGTAATCAGATATCTCGCACTGGACTAGAGCTGATACACACCAACAGCTGGTTTGTGTTATACATTCACTATGGTTTAAGTTCCATGGGAAATATATTCTCAGGCAGACTTTACTCCCCTTCCAAGCTGTATAGATGTATTGTATTGAATAAATTCTACACAACGCCTTCTATGGTTATTCCTCAATAATAAATAACATTACATACCGCACTGAGACTCTCCAACACGCAATGAAAACACTAGCTAGTAGTTTCTCTGAGAGTTTCGACGACGAACAATTTCTAACAAACTGTTTTACAATTCCGTCGGTTGCAGCTCATTTTTCTAGAATGAGAAACACATGGAAACCAACAAGAGCTGAATTTCTCACAGACATGAAATCACGTTGTATAGAATTTAACCTCGGTGTATTATGGAATACAAAATACAACCTTGAAACTATTTTTTAAGTTGATATAGTCTCTTGTTATCCAGCGAGTTTTCTCGGGTACAGATAATGCGCTGAATACTTCAAGCGATTTGGACATCCCACACACGAGATGGCCCGTTTTGCGATTAATGGGCCACTTCTTGATTTTGATTTAACCGGATTCGCTCATGTGGTATCATTTGAATTGGCTACAGGACTTTATCCGTGATGTTATGTTTGGATTGTTTGACATATATCTGAAAAACACTGGATGCCAATAGTGCTGTTACGGTATATGATTGATTGTAGAATGCTGATATCGCTGATTGTCAGTGAAGGGATTATATCCTATCGAGCTCAGAGTGAAGTCTGGTTACCACAACCTAATCTAGATAGTATAATCAGCGAGCAACGAAAACAGTTTCCCGATCTTGACGAAGAAAATATCGTGAAATGGTCCAAACAGTTATTTCAAGTTAGAAATAAAGACGCAAAGGATCTTGGTAGAAGAATAATTGGTAAATTTACTAAAGTTGGAAAATACGACAATACAAGATATTCGTCACGGTTGATTATATGTAGCTTTGAGTACGATTTTATAATCGCGGATATAACATCTAAGGGTATATATGTCAATCATAAAGACGCTTTCTTGTCCGATGGAACCAAATTGGATACAATTGTTATTTACAATGATGGACACAGTCTTCAGTATACACATTTGAGGGCGTCTATGCTAGCTTATGCTTCTGTCAATTTATTTTCGATGATAAATAGATTTCCTGACACCGCAGTTAGAGTAGCCACTGATTCATTTTATATAGACGCGAAACACAGGGAAGCAGTGGCTGAATTCACTAATTCTGACGAGAGCTGGGGATCATGGAAAAATAAGCGGGAAATACTGCGTGACTATTCCAAATTAGCAGATGTTACGATGGAAGATAAATATTTGAAACAATAATCAGATATTAGAACTATCTAATGCACCGCAGATATCTGATCCAATATGTAGATATAAAACCAGCTATCTAAACGGCTGTGGCGGGTCAGGAAAGACGACTCGTGCGATTGAATTATTTCGTGGGAAATCAAACATGATTGTGCTAACACCAACACATAGAATCAACAGAGAGACGAAACAACGAGGGGTAAATGCTTGTACTTATCACAGTTTCTTTCGATGGAAAGGCGATGAATGGACTCCTGAACGAATGGGTGAGAAATTTATTCCTGAAGTCATTATTTGGGATGAGATATGCACAGTGTCATTAGATGTATTACACAAATTTCTCGATTGTTTATTGTTAGCGAATACAAAAGTCGTCATGTGCGGCGATCATGGCCATCCACCACCATTTGTCGGTTAATCCCCACATGATTGGCTAAAGAATTTTGTAGACTATTATGAAGAAATTAGTACTGATCATGGAGCTCTCGATGAACAATTACGCGAGTTCAAAAAACTAATCAGATTACAACCTGATAGAATCCAATGTGAAATAGAGCGTGAAATAATTTCAGAAACCCCATTAAAAGATTTTTGGGAAGCATGGAGACCAAACGATTTGATAGCAGCGAGTAGAAAAATAGTCAGATACACACTTCAGATGAAGTTATTTAAATTGCATAAATAAAAATTTGCAACACTTCCAGTACCGTTGTGTTATAGGCCTTCGGATATACGAAAACAGAATATTGAAGTTGATATTCCAGGACAGCGTGAAAAGCAGAATTTAGTGTTAAATGATATTGTGCTGGTTGATATCAGCGTCGTCGAAGATGCATTGCGCGCTGATTAATCCCCATGGACTCTAGGTTACGCAGCAACGATACATTTTTCACAGAGATTGCCTATATCAGATACAATTGTTTGGATGGTGGATAACCTCATCGAGTGGTCAAATTTGATTGATCTCGCAGTATCCAGAGTACGAAAAATAAATCAACTTCGAAGAGTTGTTTTAGATGATAATGACTCTACAATAAGTGGTATTGTCAGCGATGATATAATCAGAAAAATTCAGCTTGGTAATTACGCCTGGTAATCTCTTGACCCATTCACAAGATAGTTTATCCTGAATAAATTCCTTCGCGTATTGATATCCAAATAACCGCTGAGCAAGTGTACGATTAAATCGTTCAACAATTGCCTGATCGCGATGTAGTGCAGTATGCCATCTTCGTAACGCGGTATTATGATTATTCATCGTTGATAAAACCCCACCCTGAAATTCCTTGCCAGGATCAACTTGTAATAGATTTGGTCAGCGCAGAGGACCCCATCGATAAATCCTTTCAAACGCAGTAGCAACGTCAGTTGATGATTTTGTTTTTAACGGTTCTGCTTGTTTGTATCGACTCGCAACATCAACTACGGTTTGCGCGTATTTGTAAATACCATCATGTGGCAGAAATAATATATCAGCTTGAAGAGCTTCGTTAGGAACGGTCACATCAAAATTCGAGTATTTAATTTAATTAGGCGGCGGTATATAAATTTGCCATATCGCCTGTTTGGATAACCAATCCGCTGCAGTGGTATTTTTCACCTTTGCCGCGCTAGCAAGTTTACCAATTGCTGCTTTACCCCGCCAGTATCCTTTTGGAGAATAATAAATAGATTACATGTTATTATTAATTACCGGCACCTAACATCAATTTACCTTTCATAGCCGATTTTACTGACCATGAAGCCAACTTTTCTTTGAAGGATTTATCAGTGAAAGAATCCAACGCATGAATTAATTTTACATCTGCGAGGTGTCTGTGTTGCAGATTATGGCTTTTATAAGCGACATCATGATCATGACACGCTTTATCAATGGCGTTTATTGAATATTCACCCGGTCGCGGATGGTTTTGATCATCGAATCTGATATCGAGTCTAGTCCAGGGTCCACAATAACTATACCCTGGAAGGTGTTTTTCTCCTGGATACTTCGCCCATGGTGTTCCTGGGAGTTTAGCTAGCTTGGCTGCGATATCACCTCCTCGTTTTTTTTAAAATCCTTAGAAACAAATCTATATTTCTTTTTACTACATTGTACACACTTACCAGAAAGAGCTGATCTGTTATTGCTAGTTGTAATCGTCGTCAAGTCATCTGTGCCAGTACGCTTTTACATTTCACACAATATAGATCCATAATATATTTATAAAACCATGAATGTAATTGATTATTCAGCTACCCGACGACGAGAACCTATTAAACACCATGCGATGTTGCCGAATTCAATTAGAATGATTATAATCGGACCATCTGGAAGTGGCAATACACAACTGTTACTTAATTTAATAACGAGATCGGTGAAATGGGACAAGTTGTATTTGATAGCTCCAGGTCTAGGTGATCATCGATGTTACAATGTATTAAAAGATTTTAACGACAAAGCGGTAGAAGAATCCGGCTAGGGTATTCTTGAGTTTACAACCGATATCGATGAAGTACCGATCATTGATGATATTGATGGAGATATTAACAATTTAGTCGTATATGATGATATCATGTAAGACAATCAAAAGAATCCCGCTAGGATATTTTTCATAGGTAGGCATAAAAAAAACTGACGTGATATATGTCACTCAACGATACACACAAATACCAAAAGTGATCAGAAATAACTGTAATATTCTTGCCGTATTCAACGGAGTTGATACACATACTCTTAGAAATATTCACCAGACTTGGTGCAGTGGAGATATGGATTATAATCTCTTTAGAAATTTCTTTAGTCGTTCTTAGTCAATCCCACATGGATTTGTGACGATAAATTTATCAGATCCTCGGACGCGATATCATGTTGGACTTGATAAAATATTCGGTTAAAATCGATTTACTGAATCTCGTAAAAGAATGGTTAACCCATAGCAGCATGGGGGGGACAATGACAATGGCGTCTTTTTGTTTGCCAAATGGACCCTTACGAGGAAGCCTTAGTTTACCAAATAGACCTTTCTATTAAATATTTACTAGGAAGCCTCAATTTGTCAAATAGACCTTTCTATAAAACATTTACGAGAAGGAAGCCTCGTCGGCGCCTATAATGTTTGTCGGATTACCCCCCCCCCCCCCATGCTGACAAGTATAAAGATAGTGGAATAAAACGCAATGACTGGTTTGATTGGTTGTATAAAAAAATACGGGGATTGATCATTTAGATAGGAGGGAGGTGGGGTATATAGAATTTAAAAATGGAAGTAGTAATTAGGATAAACAACAAATAGAAGAACAAGAAATGGAAATAGAAGAAGAACAGCAAGAAAGAAAGATTCCAACACCAACACGGAGACAAACACGAAGACCAAACAAACAAGAAGAAGAACTTCAATGAGATGATGATTTAGATAGGGAACGTCAAACACCAACACGAAAACAAACACGGAGACAAAAAAAAAAAACCCAAGAAGAACTTCAATGGGATACACAACTTGATGAGCAAGGTGCAAATCGTACAACTGAAAAAATGGAGATGGATATCAAAGGGGTTTTTCAGGTGGTGGTCTAGTTCGTTGTCCTAATAGTATTCTCGGGAATATATCACGATTAGAAATTCTCATAGGAGGGAAACGAGCTGGAAATAACTCACCGGAAGTAATTAATGAGGCAGCTGATATCTGCACACGACTATTTGAGAGTGGTATAATGGATATTGGGTATATCGAGAGTTTATTGATGAGCTAGCCAAAAACCCTACTGATGTTTACGGTTATTATAGTGATTAAATCACCACATTAGATAATTAGCATTTAAATAAGATGATCATACACTACACCACAGCAAAGCAACTATGGTCTATGTAGTAAACTCACGATTGCCAGTTTATAGAGCGTACTATGGAGATGGTTTCGGCAATACCATTGCAGGGCTATTTGCAAGAATGGCTCAAAAAATAGCATCAATCGCAAAACAGTTATCAATGAAAGCTATTGATGTCATTCGTGATAAGGGTGTTAGATCTGTTGGTGATGTTGCCGGGAGGGCATTTTCTGCGGCTAAAGAAAAACTAGTAGTGTTAGTTCTGCGAAAGAAACCAATGACTTCGTCACCGATGACTTCGCCACTAGGACCACTATCATCTACGGACATTATGCCTGCAAGTATTAGTAAACTAATAAATAACGCGGTGGATCAAAAAATAGCATCACTGAGCAGACCAGGATAATATTACTGCAAATATGATAGAGGGAAGTGGTTTGAAATCGCGTGAGAGATCATGATTTAGATAAAGAAATATATAATAATATGTTCAAACCGTCCCCTGACACAGCGTTTGATATGGACTCCGCGGTTCGCAAAGATGATTCTGTATTTAATTATCAGTATATTTCTTATAATGCAGTACAACCGAATCTTCGATCAAGAATCGAACTTCAAGTCCAGGATACCAGCAAATTCTTTCTACCCTCTGAAGCGTTTATCAAAGTAGAAGAAGAAATTGTAACATATAATCGTGCTGCTAATGATCCGCCATATGCAGAGGATGTCAAAGTCGGCTTTGTCAGTAATGGTATCATGGCGCTATTTAACAGCGCTAGATACATGATTGATGGAACAGAAATTGAATCCAAAGAGCGTGATGTTGTTGTTGCCACACCAATAGTGGGGTTTGCAAGATACTCTGATGATTATACAAGATTGGCAGGTCCCTGTATGATGTTATCTAAAGATCTAACTGGTCACGCTGATAACAATAAGTATCATAAATTACGGACACCACAAAATACTGCAGTTGATCCACAACCAGTAGCTGATGGTGAACACGAAGCTAGACCAGGTGCTGCCTTTGATATTGCAAAAGGTGATAGTACTCGTTATAATCTAGGGTTTGCAACACGCGTATCAATGTTGAAAGGACAGCGTAGATTATTCTCATGTGCGATAACATTACATCATATATTTGGATTCTGCAGAAATGTTAGAAAAGTTATCTATGGAGCGAAGCAAACAGTAGCCTTAGTGCGAAATGGATGCAATCTGGCATGGTGATGGTGTTGATGATGGCAAGGTGAATATAACAAATCTAACACTGTGGATGCCAGTAATGACTCCATCAATCATCTTAGAGCAAAACTTACTATCATTTATAAGTACAGGCCGCAAATCATTACTAAGTTGGCTAACAACTACCACGGATAGGGTGGAGAGTACTCTTAATGGTACACTTACTTGGCAACTGGTATCAAAACAAGGTATTTCTGCGCCGCGGCATATATTTGTTGCGTTACAGGATAGGGCGCGATTGAGTTCACAATTACGCCTCCATATGCTATTTGATCGACTAAATGTTAATGAAGTCTCGTTTAGTGTAAATGGCCAACAAGAAGCAACCGATGATATTTTACTTGATTACAATCAAAACCAAATAACACGCGCGTATCATCGTTTGCTATCATTTATGGGACGCGATATTAATGTAGATACCGGTCTGCAAATATCACAATTGGACTTTAAAACCCTATATCCCATCTACTACTTTTCATTGGAACATCTTGACTTAACCAGACAATCCGTCGTTGAAATATACTTTCGAGCTCGTGTAACCAATGCTCCTGCTGGTGGTTACAGAGCAGTTGCAGTAATTCTCAGTGACAAATCAATGCTACTCGAAGGTGATGGTGGACGAATGAAAGTAGTTGATGCACCAGTGGAAAATATGTAATATTTTCAAAAATATGTAATGTAGCAATTAGATCAATCTATTATTAATAATATGTCATATAGTCATGCTAGTCTTACGTTATCTCCTGGTCAAATTAAAAAATTGCAATCGAAATCAGCTAAAAAATGTGGAACCAAAATATCACTGAAGCACAATCAGATGTCTGGCTGTCAGAATAAACTATCATTGACAACTCGTCAGATAAAACACTTCAGTGATGCCATCAAAGATAAAACGGGTGTTCAGATCACTCTCTCTGCGGCTGCGATTAAGAACATGATAAAGTCAGGTGGTGTATTCCCACTTCTCGCTGCTATTCCAGCATTAATTTCAGCAGGTAAAGCCGCCACGTTAGGAGCTGCTGCAGCTCTTGGTGCAAAAGCAGTGCATAGTATTGCTCAATCATATGAACCAAAAATGGGGCGGGGATACGAAAAAGAGGGAAAGGGTCTAAGACTACCAGGAACTACGTTTTCATGGTACAGCGGAAACGGCTTGAGACTAGGAACAGTTTACTAACAATAGTTCCCATGTCAAATTTTGATTTACTCGATGCTGTTAAGAAACTAGCGATAATAAACTTTAGAGGTGTCTTTATGAAAGATCAATTACCACAACAACCAACATCGTTGAAACCGGTATCATTAATCTCGATAACAGCACCGGACCTGGAACTCACTGGGTTGCATACGCGATTGATCCGCGTGCAATTGTTTTTTTCGATTCATATGGGTTAGAGCTGCCTAAATAATTTACGCGTTGTATAAACCACTTAAAAACTCCTATCTGGTATTCTACGCTGCCAGCACAGAAACTGAATGACCCACCAATATGCGACATAGAAGTTTTAAATGTCCTCAACGCTATTTCATCATCGGGAAAACCACCACATAAAAACGTACACAAATATGCGAGTAATCGCTTTTTAGAGACGAATTTATATAAAATAACATGATTGATATTTGGGGGAGATCTTTATCAACCCTGAAAAAACCCACCGCGGAAATATCTGCAACCGGTGATGTACAAAAAAATAATCGAAGATGAAATAGCTGAAATGTTAAATCTCGCAAGTGTTGATCCCAATGAAAAAGTTGTATTTCAAGATCGTCAGAGTAAATTGAAAACTAGTAATATTTCCCTTGATGATATTGTGACAAAACGAAGCGACGCAGTAGAAAATACTATCGCGTTGTTTTCCGATCAGGGTAAACTCATACCGGGTGTACTTGTTTCGACGCTCACAGATAAATTTGCAACGCTCGGTGATAATTATTCATCAACGATAGAATTATTAAAAAAAACTACGTGATGAATACAACATTGATGTAAATGCGTTTACGGCGTTACATAAAGCTATTAATACTTTTCAGGTCCCCATAAACGATTTCTTTGGAGATCCACCGGTTAGCACACCACAACTCACGGATATAAAAGCAACCATTGATAATTTGATAAAATTGCGATCAGACTATGACGCTCATGGATCTCAATTTAGTACGTTACGTAAAAACTTCAACAGGACCGATGACTCCATTGAAACATTTTTTGGTAAAAAATTCGAAACCCGATAATGTTAAAATAGATCTCGCTGATATTATCCCGAAACTCGATGAAATAACAGCGATTAATCAACGATTATGAGTTATTCGCGAGGATATTAAAACGACCAACGATGTCATCAAGGATGATCTACCGAGGATGATAGAAAAACGTGTAAGCGATTCAATACGGATCATATACGTGGACACCACAAAATAACTTATTAAATATCACCGCGATCCTCAAACGTATTTATCGATTAACACTAGTGACACCGACTCAATTTAATTTTTCATCAACGAGTTCATCTGGGGTCAACAATGTGATATCAACGATCATCGACAAGAGAACAATTGAACGATTCACAATAACATCCACTAATAATAATATGGCTAGGGTTTCAGTAACATGGTATGTGGAATTTGTAGCGGATTTAAGTAAATAACTAAACTGAATTCTGTTGTAATAAATAAAATGTCATCACATCAATGTTGCTATGATCAGGTCTGAGAATTTCAAACTAAAATCAAAACACTCACTGAGGAGTATCAAGTAAAAATAAAAAAAGATGAAGTCCTTGGGCAAACTCGAATGATATCACACGAGCGAATCCGGTTAGGTCAAAATCGGGTAGAGGTCCATTAATCGCAAATCGTGTCATCGAGTGGGTTGGATGTCCAAATCGTTTAAAATACGCAGCACTCTCTCTATACCGAAGAATGACAACAGTTGATGTCACCGTGTACTCGGTATCGGGTGTAATAACCGGAGCTGGTATAATACTATGCTTGGTGACAATGATTGCCCCGATAGCTGTTCCAATTTGTATATCAGCGGCGACAACAATCGCTGGAATAATGTCGATTATAACAAAAAAATATCATCATGCCGCCAAAACTACAAGACTACATAGTTAAGTTCCATGTTGTGTCAACCGCTTACTCCCAATTATCCTCAATGATATCGTCGTCACTCGATGACACATTAATATCAGATAGTGAGGTTTCAGCGATGGTACGTGCTTATGATTCCGCGATGTCAACATTAGAAAAGCAACACGAGTATAATAACAATGGCGACATCGCAAGAACTACTTCAACGAATAGCGGAAAATACAACACCGGTGAAAACCAGCATGATCTCAATAACCTCACCAAACATTGAATTCATTGTGAATTTCCCAACTGCGATTCCGTTGAAAGAGATAGCACTAGCAAAATTACGAGTGTATCAGAGTTGGCCAAATATTAGATCAAAATCATTCGGTGGTAACAACCGAATAATTCCCTGGTGTTTGCGAGTAAGAATAAACCCGATGGTACTCCAGACTGGAACGTTGTTTCGTTACCATCTGGGTCCTACCAAATCGAACAGATAATAATAAATCACAGCGTAGAATAAAATCCATTACTGGAAAAGAATCAGAAATCGCTATAACGGTTCATGAGCCGACGTTATCATCTGCCATTGAGATAAACTCACCCAGTTATGTCGTACATATCTATCAGAGTTCTATAAGAACCGTGCTAGGATGGCCTGAAATCCCACCTCATTCACCATCTTATCAAAATTTACCCGAACCTAAAAAATCTGATTTTACTTCTGATAAACAATCATATCCCGATGAATGAGATGTAACAGATAGCGGATATAAATATATAATTAAGACTCATATAGATAAAATAAAAGAAGTGGAGTGAGAAAATATTGATATTTATAAAAGAGGTGAAAGAAATCATCTTTTTGGGACTTTTTAAGGAAAACAAATGAACAAGATTATCAATATCTTGGTTCAATAAAAGTTGTCGATTTTAATGGATGGTTTGATAGTTTTTATTTGACAGACATATAATTCTTCTAGATCATAGGTTTGATAATTATATTGCCAGGATAAAATAAGTTCATGATGAAATTATCAAACACGTAGAAATATTAAATCAGATTATATTCAATGAAGAATATATTCATAACCGAACATTAAAAATGGTGATTTATAGCACAGGAAAACAACGACAACGAATTTTAACTGATTTTTTGTTAAGAGAAGATAATATATTCCAATTTAGATTTCCTGGATACATCGATGTAGCAACTCTAGGGAAAAGACTCAGTGATATCATCGATGAAACATTCAAACAAATTCATGAAGCATGGTTAAAAATACCACAACCACAGACAACTTTCATCAAACATTATAATGATCCAAATGGTGGTGGTAGGCATATCGCTCCTCAAAACGTCAATATATACTCGGCGATTGCATTTCATTGAATTTAGTATGTGATGTTATCGAAGGAAGTTAATAATTGAGGATCCAATTAATCCAGTCATAATGATTCGTTAACGAGAATTAATGTTAAACTCACTGACCAGTCCAATAATCGGATTGATTTACTAGGTGAGGTATTACAAATTAGTCTGTTTGTGAAATCCTAAATTGCTAGCACTTTCAAGGATTTTCATCGTATAAAATATTTTTACCCCCATAGCAGCAGAGGGGGCACGACAACGACTTTGCGTCCCCAAAGGAAACTTTTGTTTTACGATTTGGAGGAAGGCTTGGTTTGCCAAATTGACGCCTCTAAAAAGTTGTCGGATTCACCCCCTCTGCTGCTCAGGGTTTTGGAGATTACTAAGTGAATTGTCAAGGAAATTGTGTTGTAAATAAAAAGGCTCATTAGATGATTATAGGATTTTATGTCCCATTAGGTAATGGTTGTTTTTAGAAAATGCCAATTATGACCTGAATTCAAGAAGATCACTACGGATTTTACAGGTTCTTCATTCCTTCAAGAGTACATTTTAATAACACTCATTTGTATAAAGGAAATCGCCTCTGACCCTGTGCCGCCACTACAAATAGTGTTATCTGTCTTACACATTGTTATGCATACACAGTCAGCCAGATTAAACCAAATAGTTTTTGCTATTGTTAATCTCGTACCCTTATACGAAAACATGCCATGACATGATGACGCAAGACATAGTCGACTAAAAGAATGAGAAGTCGTCTACGATGCCCATCGAATAAATATTTAAATAGCTCGCACCCATTGCTACTTCCATCGTCAACTTTATTTAGTTCTTTCTTGTTTGCCAATATACAAGTAGTTTTATTAACATCTGCTCAAGGTTTTATTTAAACATCGTTCTTTCTTGTACCCTTTATCGCAACATGTCTGCTCTCTAACATGGACGGTACATTAATTCAGTTATTTACCAGTTTTAATGGTGTAGCCTTTTTCGTATGGCGCCAGCTGAGACTTTTGCACATTGTGTCCAAAGTTGTGTAGATTATATATATTGCATAATTCAATCTTTAAATTAAAGTTCATGCAAATTAATTCTTCACAGACGAAAACTGTCCAAATTCACATTAACTAGTGCATCAATTACCTTTTTTAATAATTGTTGCCTAGCAACAATTATTTCCAATATATATTTGTTGATTTGTTGTGAGAACATTTTCAATGACATTGATTAAGCATCTTAAAAACGCCGATCAAAATCCTCACGTAGTCATGACTCAAAGGGCGGCCATCTCTTGAGCTTGGGAGCAGCCAGCTGACACGAGGGACAGGATTCTTCGCCCTTCCACTCAACTATATGTACTTACATTAACATGCTTCCTACTCGTTGTTATTGTGAATGTATAGACCTTTCACATTATTTTGGTAATAGACGTTCTAATCATAAATAAGATCCTTCTAGAAACATGTACGTTAGACGCGTATCAGGGATCTCTTTTGACATGTTAGTTTAAAATACAAAACGATTTTAAAACAAATGATTATATCGTGCTCTATGATCTTATCAGAGTCAACTGTATTTTTGATGCGTCAATAAATTAATTTTGCGCTGAAATTTTATTTATTCAAATTATTTAATTCAAGTGATTCTACTTTGGAAATACAAAGTTCTATATAAAAGTACTATTCTTGGAAACAGCAACTTGAATTTAGACTTAAATTTCAAATAAGGACATAATTCTTGGATTGCATTATTGGGATTCAATAAAAGACTATTGGTACATAAGCATTATACGGGCGACTGTGGTTATATCAGCATTTTCAGCGTTCGATTTCATTTGGATTATTTAGAACCTTAAAAATTGGGGTTTGTTTATGTAATTCTATGATTAATTGGGATTTAATTCGCAATTGCGTTAATTTCTTTAATTTATATTTTCACTTTTTATCTAGGGAAATAAATTATATGTCGAATTTCAAAACATTTGTTGCTTCTCTTCTTTTTCTACTACTTATTTTAAGAACACAGAATCGTAAACAATATGATTGACTATGTCGTACTATTATTCTCGAGTATTTTCTTCACTAGCTCAAGCAAGCATTATCCATAGTGAATCTAAGTAAACTAATAAAGTAAGTCAAAACCAAATTACCACATATTATTAGAGATTTCACATGCATTGCGGTATGTCTATTAATGTTTTCTCTGATCAGTATATCAAAAAATATTAAAGTAAAACATAACACAGAATGTAAAAATATATAATCTGCAGATATAGAAGAATTTTCTTCAGCTATTTAAAAGTGATTCTAATTGTACCGATGCCTATAATTAAAAGAAAATCTTTATAATATATATTTAACTTCTTTTTAATAAGACACTTGTAGAAGGAAGTTTACATCATTACTTATTGTTCTGAATAGAGTTTAGAGCATTCATAAGAGGCATTCTTAATTTTAGTCGGTGGCTGGGCGATATACCAATCATGTAAGTAATAATCATGAGCATTTTAGCAGACGAAACAGAATTTAACTGTGGAAGATTACATTTTGATTTTTAGTTTTGATTCCTAATTTTCTCTCCTCTGACACTGAAGCGCTCTGAATAAACATGTGATCCCGAATCGGGATGTTTATACGAAACACTATTAGTGGTTCCAAAATCTATATCTGAACAGCATAAATATTTATGACATCCGGGGATCAAAGTGTTTATTTAATTTTTGTACTTAAATACATACATTTCCGGGAGAATTTACATCCATAGACACGGGAGTATTTATCTTGTCAATATGAGTGTGTGATCAGAAGTGTTCTCGTATGCGATATTTAAAACAATATATTATCCCAGGAAACTATTCCTTTGTGTAACATTACAATCAGGTTGTATCGTTATTGTATCTCGCTAGAAAACAAATAGGTTTTAATATGAGGCTCCTGTCAGGGTGAAAACAAATGTCTCTAAAATAATAAAAACGGCAAATTCGTTATGTGGCAACGCGATTATTTTTTTTTTTCCTCATAAATTTTCGCCAAGAGTTTATTTTATTTGGCCAAATTTATATTTATCCCACATCGCAAAATTGGCAATGATTGGGTGAACCCTTTCTATAAAAGCACTTTTGGAGTTTTCAGTAGACAATATACAAGATTAAACATTTTTTAATTTTTACGTGATATCGCTCAGTTTTCATGATATGTTTATCATTTACCTGGTATTTTTATATCAATTCTAGGAATCTTTAAATCATGGATTTGAACGTGACTAGCCATAATAATCCATCCATCTCAGAATTGATTTAATTACGAGCGACCAACACACAAATCTCCAAGCAACCAATAATGTTGCTTATATTTGATGTGTCAGAGTAAATGATTCACAATAAATATCAATCATAACAACAATACAATACTCATTAACTGAATTTTAAGTTTAATGTTATAATCCAAGTTATCTGTAATACTTTAATTTTGATATTCGTTTTTATTATATATTTTTTTCTTCTTATTCGTTCTACATTTCTGAGAGAATCATTCACTTAGATTGAAAGTGCATTGAGCAATTTTAGTCAGGAAAAATATCGACACTTAAAATATTAACATAACAAAATGGATTCTTAAATTGCATTTTATAAACTCAATTGTTTAAAATCTTATATATGGCTACCACTGTATGGATATCAAAATTTCACTGATATTTATTAGCAAAATATCTTTTACAACATATCTTTAATTATGGACATTACATTTTATTTTTTATATCAAACAAGTATGAAGAAACTATGCATGCCTTTAGAAACAAGATTATCGTTACTATTTAAATGATACAACATACTTTACAGTCATTCAATAAAATAATATTTACTATCCCTAATACAAGTTATTAATTCCTTATAGATATATCTCCTGATCTGGCATTAAGAATGAACTGTAGACATATGTAGATAACGTCAATTTCTCGTCGGTTCAAGAGTTTAGTGTTATCGTATAGTTGTTCGATCGTTTGTGTACCACCAGTTCGTTTTCGTTAATCATTGTATTGAAATGAACTCGCTACCAGTGCAGGTTGAGTGTGAATCGTTATGAGAGAACATGAAGTGAACATGTAATTCCATCGTAAAGAAGCTTTGTCTAAATGGAATTTTTACGATGTTAACCAATTATTTGTTGCAAAGTAAGTCGTTGTCGACTCCTGTACCTTACATAATATCGATTATATTATTGTCTGAAGTTCGTCGTTCCGTGATGTGTTATGTATATTTAGAATAAATGCAGATTGTACAATATTAAAAGATTGAAATATTAAAACATGGAAACACGATCTGGTTGTCCTGATAGCAATCTTGGCGTTGTCTATTGAATATTACACATTATCTCTTAGTGTCCAGGTATAATAGTAATGCGATACGAAACACAAAATATATGTCAGCCGCATAGAACAAATGGTGTCATGTGATTGTTTTGAGAGGGAAAAACAAACATTGTTTGCAGACATCTGCTTTGGTTATTTTGTTTGATTAGTATTTTGTACGTAGCTTTAACAATTTTTTCAGTCACATCGCTACGATATTTGCATATAGTGTTACGTGCTTAGGCTCGAATAAACAGTAACACAGAAAGAGTGAAAATAACAAGCTTGTAAAAACTATATTTTCCATAAATGAAAAATAAACTTACAGTTTTAAGAATCAATTCCAAAATCAATCCAAAAATAATTCAAAATATAATCCTCTAGTGAAATTGCAAAAGTCCTAGTAATAAAATGTCCTAATAATTCCCAGTTTGTACCTTAGTGAAGCATCCAAGATGGAAGATGATGTCACGTGATGAAGTCAGTTCTGGTCTTATGAAATTCGATGAGCACAAATGTTTTCCAGATAAATAACAAAATAAATCCTCTTGATCCAAATGAATTGAACTAATTTCCAGTACAAGGTAATTTAAAATAATTCAAAACAACACAACTTAGTATTTTAACAGCCCAACTTATACTAAATAGTTTGCTCCAAAGCATAATTTATATACCGAACGTCTAGTAAATAGTTCGTTACAAAAGATAAGTTATATACATGTTTTTACATAAACAAGGAAGGGGTCACATGATCTTCTACAATCTTTAGAACAAAGTTACGTTCAAAAAATCTCGTGCACACCGTATGACTCAGATGAGAATCAGTTATTATTACTCTCAAGAACTAAAAAATAGAAAGATGTTTATAACAAAGCTCCATAATGTCCTTGGAATCAACCAATCATTTTAAAAGCTTGTTACAAGTCTTAAGCTAGGTCAGAAATGAGGTCTGGTGTTTATTTGTAGAGTTCAGGTCATCCCACTTTTTAAAAAAATATCTCCCAATGAATGAATCTTAAACTTAAAATGTTAAATTTGAATCTGACAAACAAAAACAAATGACCTAAATCAAATATACGTAACAATAGTGATGCCAAGCACTGGGCCATCATGCCGCAGACATGTAGCATAATGTTCCACCCAGTTACATTATCCTGACGTCAGGCCGACCAGTCCTAACACTACACTCTTAATGCTGAGCGCCAAGCGAGGCAGCTGTTAGTACACTTTTTTTTGAGTTTTTTGTATGACTCTGCCGGGGATTGAACCCACCACCTCCCGTATCCGCGGAGGACGATCTAACCACTAGGTAACCGGAGCGGTTCCAGCAGACGTCTGCTGAATTGGCAAATATACTGGCTTTTATTCACTGCTTGTGGAAAGATGATTTTCAACGTATACTTAGAATATTTATTGACATGAAAAACGTAAAACAACGCGTGAAAATTGTAACAAATGCAACCAGCTAATAATGTACAAATCTTCACAAAAAAGACAGTGACATTATAAAATAAACAGGGAGACCACCTCACGCTACAATATTTGTTATGACACAATTTGGTGCAAATGTTCTACAAAGTTAATTGACATAATGGCCACATTTTACCTTCCGCGCAAAATATATAATAAAGTGAGTCGACACTGCTGTTTGTTTACCTGTTAGCTGTAAAAATGTAAGTCCATCGACTATCTTTTGTTTTACTCTGTCAGTTACAAATAAATGTTGATATATAGCTTGGTGAAGTTATGAATAACTCCAGGAAAAATGCAGACAAAAACAAAATGTAAATCAGTTGTTCATCACTACAGGTGTGTAATCGTCTCATTTTTAAAAATTCGTCGGCATTTCGTCTTGATAATATGATTGTAATCATCACATTCTGTGTAATTTAGTAGGTAATGGTTTCTTTATTACAGGTGTGCAATCATCCGATTATGTGTAAATTAACAGGTAAATGTATGGTTACGGCATCAGATCTTTTCCATAAGAAGATAACTGGGGTACAAAATGAAAACTGGCTGCGTACAGCTTACTTCCATTAATCAGCTCATAGGGAAAGACGTTTTGAATAAATCTAATTACTTATTTGTTTACAGTTATTTTTGGTTTCTGACGTTTAAAGTTAACTTTACTAATAATCAGAACGTTTGGGCAAAAGTGATATAAATTATCTGTAATAATGGTGATAACACAGCTTACGGGAGTGACTTGGATATTTTCTTTCTAATACCGGTGGATTTTGTTACCATGGCCTAGAAGTGTTGACAAGAATTTCCGTTTATTTTCATTCCGTATCAGTAGATTCATCTCTTGTTTGTTTTCATGTGATTTTAGACATATAATAATTTTTTATTTAATGAAAAATGATAAATGACTGAAACCAAATGAAAATAAGGAGAACCAAGCAAAATGTAACAATGTTGTACAAAATGAACAGCCTGCAGGACATACCAGTACCAGATGTTTTATCCCCCAACATCGCCCAGAACACAATAGTGGCGGTAAGGAGTGGTGGTCAGGATGAGGACAACAGCTCTCGAGTGCCCAATGTAGGTTGGGTGAGCACTAGGATCTTCTTTGTTGTTCTTGTTTTTTCATGCAGCTAGAATTGTTAAGGTAGTTCACTTTCACATTTGTGTAATGGTTGGCAATTCTTCACAAAACGTATGTTTGAGATAGGGGTGGCATCTGCCATAAAACCCTTTTCTGGAAAAAAGTTGGGACGTCTAAGAAGAACATTGCCGGCGGTAAAACCATAACCCTCGCGCCTCCACTGGAACTACAGTAAAACCCTTCTCTAAAATGTAGAAACTATTCAGTTTCTACATATGTTTTATGATACAGCTTTCTCACCAAGGTAAGTTTCTCTTTGGAACTCGTAATAGTTGACGCTTCCGTCTAAGTGTTTTAGAAGCGAGAAATTGACACATTAAAGATTTCAAAACAACTTTGGGCTAAGATGGAAATGCTATCAAATGAAGCACTCAGCTTGTTAGGAAGACATAAGGTGCCGGCTTGTATTTGATAAAGAATATATATATATCATCATCATCATCAGTCTCTTGACCTAGTGTGATCGCTGAGGCACTGTGCTGCTGAACATCTGACCAATTTCCTCCACTTGACTCGATCATGTGCCAATGCCTGTGTCTCTGCAAAACTTTTCCTGGCTCTAGTGACATGGCCATACCATTTAAGCTTTCTCTTTTTGAAAGTGGTGAGGAGGTCTTCATAATGTCCTACTTTGTGCCTGATTGTGTCGCGTACTTGATCATTTGTGATATGGTCCATGTAAGAGATGTCAAGGATGGTTCTGTTGCATCTCATTTCAAGTGCCTGAATTCGTCGTTGTAATTTTGCAGTCAGGGTCTAGGCCTCACATGAATACAGAAAGATTGAGATGACTAGAGCTCTCAGTTGTCTCATTTTAGTTTTCAGACAGATGTTATTGTCTCTCCAGATGGGTTTTTAGCTTTGACATAGCTGCCGTTGTTTATGCTGCTGTGACAAAATGTCTGCTCTTGATCCCTTTTCCGTGATTATGGAACCAAGATATTTGAATTGGCCCACTGTTTCCAGTTCCTGTTCTCTGACTTTAATCTTGTTTGAGATTTGTTTGCCACTGTTTGTCATCAGCTTTGTCTTCTCGGCACTTATCTCTATGTCAAATCTGGACGATGTTTCATCCAGGTTCTTCACTAAGGTGGCAGCCCATCAATGTCGTCTGCAAAGTGGAGGTTGGTGATGTTACGCCCTTGAATGCTGACTGTCCCACAGTGGTTTTCCACGGCTTCGCTCATGATGCGCTCTACATAGATGTTGAAAAGCGTTGGTGACAGGAGACGCCCTTGCCGTACTCCAACTGCTGTCTTGAACCAGTCCCCCACAGAACCTTGAGCAATTACTGCACTGGTAGCCTTAGCGTACAATTGCTTGATGGTGTTGGTCAACTTTTGACCCATCTTGTACTTCTTCATTATGAACACATGATAGATGTCTTGTTGATGTTTTGAGTACTTTTTAAACAGAACCTTAAGATTGAAATTTTTTTCTGTTGTGCTTCTTCCACTCCGGAACCCTGCCTGTTCTTCAGCGATTATTTCTTCTGCTTTTGGGTTCAGTCTGTTCAAGATGATCTCAGCATCACCTTACTAGCATGGCTGATCAAATTGATACTTCTGTAATTTTGACACAGCTGGAGATTGCCTGTTTTGGGGAGTGTTATAATCAGTGACTTGGTCCACTTTGTTGGCCATTCACCTGTCTGCCAGATCTTGTTGCAGATTTTTTGTTTGCAGTTCTATCACTGATTCCCCACCATGTTTGATAACTTCAGCTGGGATGTTGTCTACTCCAGCTGCCTTTCCATTCTTCAGTGCTCTTAATGCTGACTCCATCTCTTCTTTGAGAATTGGAAAGTCATCATTATTTGTGGAGTTAGGATCTTCAAGCACCTCTGGGTCTCCTGTGGACGGATGGTTGTAGAGTTGCTTACAATACTCAGTCCATCTTTCTGCAATGTCACTTGCTTCTGTGAGGAATTTCCATTTTCGTCTTGAATGGTACTGACTCTTGGTTGCTTCTGTCTGGTGAGGTCTTTCACAATTTGGAATGCCTTTTTGCTGTCATTCTTAAGCAGACTGTTCTCTATTTCTGTGCACTGTTGTCCAATCCATCGTCTTTTGCTTTCTTCAATTTGTTTTTGACATTCTTGTTTATTTGTCGATATTCCACTGCCGCTGT
Source organism: Unio delphinus (assembly GCA_029339505.1). Taxonomy (NCBI): domain Eukaryota; kingdom Metazoa; phylum Mollusca; class Bivalvia; order Unionida; family Unionidae; genus Unio; species Unio delphinus. The sequence goes on from JAQISU010000294.1 coordinate 30,303, forward strand.
TGTGTGTTTGGTGTTTTTTTAGGTCTCTTCAGGCATCACATAGATTCAGAATCTCTTCTGTAACCCAGGGGATTTTCTTTTGGGCGATGGTGGCCATTGATGTCCTATGATGTCATTATTTTAACATCAACATCCATCACAATGAGTGGATCAAATTGTGCTCCATTTGTGGCTTGGAATGACTTGCAGATGTTAGGATCCTTCAGTTGCTCAAGGTTGAATTTCAGCCTGATTTTCTTTGGCTTGTTAATTTTCTTCAACCTCATTCGGAAGTTCATAATGACGAGGTCGTAATAACTCCCAACATCAGCACCGTTTCGGTTTTTCTCTAGTGATGCCACATCAGTAACGGTTTTGAACCAGTATGTAGTCGATCTGATTATGATGGGTTCCATTTGAGGCGTGCTATGTCCAGCATCGTGAAGCTTTATGCTGGCCCAGGGTGTTGGGTAGTACCAAGTTGTTGTAGCTTGCGAATTCGAGTAGCCGTCTCCCTCTTTTTTTGGTAATCTCATTGCATTCAGAGCATCTTTGCCAACTTTGGCATTCCAGTCTCCTTGGATAATAAGGATGTCTTCTTTACTTGCCATGTTTATTATACCCTGAAGTTTGTTGCAGAACTCTATTTCTTCGTCATCATGATCAGTAGTTGGAGCATAGACTTGGATAATTGTGATGTTAATGGGGAATGCTTTCAGACAAATGGAGATGATTGTGCCTCGCTCTGATTTTATGCAAAGTACCAGTAGAACACTTTGCGCCTCCGTCCTGGTGGTTAACGGTAGGCGCGGTCGTTGTTGAGCCGGGCAACGACCGATCCGGTATGATAACTTCAGATTTGTTCAGCATTATCAGTGTGTCTTGGGCAAAAGTTGTCTGGCGGAGCCCATCCGTCTCCAGACCAAGGAGTTGCCAGAAGGGGATGTAGTACATCGTCCAACTGCCTTTGGGTCTCCTTTCCGGATTTTCTTTTAGGGTTCACTGCCTCAGCCTTTGGCTAACCAAAGCCAACCCGCAAGGCAGCAGGAAACTCGTGTGTGTGTATGTATGTATGTATGTATGTATGTATGTATGTATGTATGTATGTATGTATGTATGTATGTATGTATGTATGTATGTATGTATGTATGTATGTATGTATGTATGTATGTATGTATGTATGTATGTATGTATGTATGTATGTATGTATATATATATATATATATATATATATATATATATATATATATATATATATTATGTATATATATATATGTGTGTGTGTGTGTGTGTGTGTCTGTGTGTGTGTGTGTGTGTTTGTCGTTTCTAAGGCTATACATGCTGTAGCATATGGATTGCAGTAAATATTCAGGACAACATTGTAAAGGAGATGTTGACTGCAAATAATCTCCTCTCCAGAACCTTTTTAGAGATATACACCATTGATTGTTCATAACGATAACATTTATCTGAATCTTGACGCCGTTTCATTTTACGGCCACTGTGTTTCCTAAAATTTGCTCTTTTCGGTTGCATTCCTTGACTTCTGCCATGGATATGGAGCGCCGTCAATGTCAGATGATGATGATGTTGATGATGATGATGATGATGATGATGATGATGATGATGATGATGATGATGACTGTTACTGTGGTTATTATTACTATTAGTATTGCTTCTATTCACATGAAACATTATATTCTCTAACTTTATAAGAACGTCCATGTGTTTATTTAAAACTTTGTTTGATGATACCACCAACATGTATTTTATTCCAATAAAGCATAATAAGTACTAAATTACACTCATTTCGCAAAGAATGTATGCATCGTTCAAAATGACATTGTAGTATAAATTGGTCTTTGTTCTTTGTAGAAATGACGTATTACTGTCCGTGTATCGGATGCAGTGCAATGTGCAGTCGATAATTTTCGTTCTTGATGGAAACAGATAATGTACTGATTAAGTTGATTTTGTTCCTAAGTCCAATTATATCTTACATCCTTATTAGAAATGAACGTATATTACGGGATCGAATGAACGTACATAAACAAGTGGTGATCAGGATGGGGACAACAGCTCTCGAGCTCTCGGTGTAGGTTTGTGGAGGGATCGGATCTTGTTTGTTGTTCTTGTGTTGTCTTGCAGGTAAAAAAAGTAAGGTATTTCATTTTCACATTTGTGTAATGGTTGGCAAGTCTTAAAAAACTTTTTCTGTAACAAAGTTGGGAAGTCAAGTAAGAACATTGTCCGCGGAAAACTCTAACCCTCGCTCTGCCACTGGAACAACATCAAAACCATTCTCTAACAATGTATGCACTATACAGTTTCTACATTTTTTATAATACAGCTTTCTCACCGAGTCCTAATAGTTAACGCTTCCGTCTAGGTGTCTTAAAAGTGAGTAATTGCCACACTGAATATTTAAGAACAACTTTAGGCTAAAGTAGAATTAAAATCAAATGGAAAATATATATATATATATAAATTTATATATATATATATATATATATATATATATATATATATATATATATATATATATATATATATATCTTGACGCCGTTTCATATTAGTGCCCTAGTGCCCTATGTATTTCCCAATTTTTGCATGAATATGGAGAGCCGTCAATGTCAGATGATGATGATGATGATGATGATGATGATGATGATGACTGTTACTGTGGGGTTATTTTTGCTATTATTGTTGCTTCTGTTCAAATGAAACATATTATTATCTCCAACTCTATAAAACGTCCATGTGTTCATTTAAAACGGGTTGTAATGATACCTCCACCAAGTATTATGTACCATTGAAGCATAATAAGTACTAATTTATACTCATTTCCAAATAATGTATGCATGATTCGAAATGTCATTGCAGTATAAATTGGTATTTGTAGAAATGATGTATTACTGTCCGTATAGCAGTACAATGTGAAGTCAATAATATCGTTCTGGCAGGAAACATATAATGTACTGATTAAGTAGATTTTTTTCCTAAGTCCAATTATATCTTATGTCCTTATTAGACCTGAAAGTAAATTACTTAATCGAATGAACGTTAAGTTGTAATATGGGTCCCTATAGCGACAATGGGAAATCCAGTCAAAAAGGGCTTGGGTTCTTATAGCGACAGCCATATGGGACCGTATAGTAACATCATATGGGGCTGCCATTGTAAAGCCACTGCTGAAGAAACCAAAACTGAACCATAACGATTTAAAGAACTACCGCCCAGTTTCTAATCTCCATTTCTTATAAAAAATATTAGAAAAGGTTGTTCAAACTCAACTTGTATCTCATTTGAATTCAAACGGTCTTTCTAGCAATGTACAGTCTGCATATCGCCCTTGCCACAGTACGGAAACTACTCTTCTGAAATTATTTAGGGACATTCTCTCTGCTTTGGATAGTGGAAAGATTACAGTCCATCACTCTCCTGGATTTATCTGCAGCATTTGACACAATAGATTATGATATATTACTTCACCGTCTCCAGCATGTATTTGGCATTCAGAATATAGCCTTACAGTGGTTCAAGTCCTACTTAGTGAACAGGACACATATTATATCTGCAAATGGAATACACTCCAGCCCAGTTGACGTCTGTTATGGTGTTCCACAGGGATCTGTTCTTGGACCTGTTATCTTCATTCTGTACACGTAGCCGCTCTCAAGTGTCATAGATCATCACCCAGTGTCGCACCAACTATACGCTGATGACACCCAAATATACAAGTCTAGCCACCCAACTGAAGTTGATGCTACCATCCATGGAGTAGAGAAGTGCATTTCGGATGTGAAATCATGGATGACATGTAACAAGCTGCAGATGAATGATGATTAAACTGAGGCTATTCTGATCACAACACAAAGACTTTCTCATCCACATCCTTTACCTCAGACAATAAATATCAGCAACACCAACTTAAATTCTCACTGTCAGTACGGATTCTAGGTGTTACTCTAGACAGTACTCTCACATTGCACCAACATGTCATGAACATCTGCAGGGCTGCATATCTTGAATTGAGCACACCTCACCACTGCTCTATACCCTACACTGGCTATCAATTTAATACAGAATCAAACAACAAATATGTTCTCTGTGCTATATTTCAATGACAGACTCCAGTCCAATATACCTATCCAGCCTCACCCATGTGAATACACCAGCTAGATCCTTGCGCTATTCTTCTGATAATCGTATACTCATTGTTCCCAAGGTGAAAACAAAGTCATATGGACAATTTTCGTTTGCATACCAGGACCTGGCGACGTGGAATGAATTGCCCATTGAAATTAGACACAAAGACACAGTGGTCCTTTTTAAGAGTGCTCTCAAGACTCACCTGTTTCGACTTCAGGGGAAAACTTAGCGACATAACCATGTTTTGTATCTTATATATTTTCAGCATGTTTTTATGTTTTCCAATTTCATTGAGTTTGTCATTGGTTGTTCTGTAGTGGAGTCATATCATTATTTATGGTGTAAAGCGCTTAGAGCTTTTAAAGATTAGGCGCTATACAAAGTCCTCATTATTATTATTTATTATTATAGCGACAAGGGGAATTTAACATGGTGGGTCTGTATAGCGACAATGAAAATTTCATGTAATACTCTTTTGATGATGCCTCCCCCATCTATATTGTGGCAATAAAGCATATTAAGTACTAATTTATACTCATTTCCAAAAGAATGTCTGCATCATTCAAAATGTGAAAGCAGTATTATTTGGACTTTTTATAAATGACGTATTACTGTCCGTGTAACGAAATCAAAACAATGTGCAGTCGATAATATCGATCTGCCAGGAAACAGATAATGTACTGATTAAGTACATTTTGTTCTATAGTCCAATTATAAATTATGTCATAATTAGAACTAAACGTTTATTTCTGGGTCGAGTGAACTTAGAAAACAATTTTCCCTTTGTTAGACATCAACAGTATGCATGCTCGTAACCTATAAATGCCTCCTCACTACAAAGGGTATTTCAAACCCATTCACGAGTATCAAATTACACAAATTGTCATATTAATTTGGTTGAGTATTGTTGACTGAATTGATCATCTTGTATGAAACCAACGCAAGTATATTGGTGAAAGTCAAAATAGGAATCAATTATATCAGCTCGCGCAACTAAGAAGAAACAAAACATTCTCTAAGTTTATTCTGTTTAAAGCCCATTCTACATCTGCTAAACCGTATATGCATTTGTGTGTATCTTCTGCTTATGGCAACCCTTCTTGTAACATTACTCGTCATTTTATCCGAAGTATACGTAACCGTACCAGAGCAAGAACGTGTGCAGTCTGTGCAATATTTTAAATTGCATTCGATTCAAAGCCGACGTCCATTAATTAAGATGAAACAGATTCTAATTAGGACAAAAATCTTCGGCATACCTCCGGATGCTTTCGCTGAACAGGAACGTTCATGTGTCTCAGATTGTGGTTATAAACGCTCGCTGGTCAGCGATAAGCGCGAATTGAACTGGTGTTATGTACAATTTAAAGTTACTATTTATAGCATTAATTTTCGACTAATATGTGTGACCTTAACAGATTTTCCACAACATCATTAGTAAACATTAATGTGTCAACACTAGCGATAGGCAACAGATGGAAGTCTTAAATACCCTCAATGCAAAAAAGCTGACAGACTGCTACTATTCCTTTCTCTTTCTTTTAGAATCGTATATTCTACTAAACACTGTGTCATCCAATATTTGCAATGTCTAGTTTTAAATTGTACAGAAGGATTTGTCACGTAATCAACAATTGTATGACTGCAGTCCAGTCGTCATTCCGCTCATGAAGACATTGCTAAAATGACGACAAGATATAGTTATAAAATTATCTTGCTAGAGCAGGGTATCGATTTTTATTCATAAACTGCAAATGGCTGCAGCAGGTAACACTATTCATTTCTGAATTTTAGTTTCAAAAGTTCTTAAACAAACTAAACAAATGCAAAATGAGGAATACGTGAGTTTAAATCTTCGAAAGATTAACACAATCATCATCGTTGAATTATTACAAACCATAATCATCAGATTATTCAATAAGATCATCATCATCAATATCAATTTATTCTACAAGATCACAATAATCATCATAAGCTTATCACGAAAGATAATCATCATACATTTATTACACAAGATCATCATCATAAGGTTATTACACAAGATCATCATCATAAGTGTACAACGCAAAATCATCATCGTAATTTTATTACATTGAAACATCATGATCAGTTTATTACGCAAGATACTCATCATAAGTTTATTATTCAAGATTCTCATCATACGTTTATTACACGTAATCATCAGCACATGTTTATTACCAAATATCATCATACATTTATTGCACAAGATCATCATCTTAAGTTTATTACCCAAGATCATCATCATAAGTTTATTACACAAGATCATCATCAGAAAATTAGTATTATTAAGACCATCACCATCAGTTTTTATACCAAGAATCATCAGTTTATTTTACAAAATTATCAAAGTCGGTCTATTACACTAAACCATCTATAAAACTTCAGTTTTCAATACAAAAGTATGATTAAAAAGTTTGCTGTACAAATCTATCAACAAAACATGAATTTTGTTTATACAATATTGTCAATAACACATTCATTTATTATTTAAACTTTTCAACACAACATCTATTTATTGTACAAAATTATCAATAACACATTAATTTGATATACAAATTTATTTACAAAACATCTATTTATTATACAAAATTATCAATAACACATTAATTTGATATACAAATTTATTTACAAAACATCTATTTATTATACAAAATTATCAATAACACATTAATTTGATATACAAATTTATTTACAAAACATCTATTTATTATACAAAAAAATGAAAATATGCATTTATTATACAAGCATATCAATAACACATTCATTTATTATACAAATATATAAAACAAATTATATTTATTTTACAAAAATTATCAATAACACATTCATGTTTTACAGAAATGATTCCAGCAAAACGTCTATTAACTATACAAAATTATCAATAATACATTCAGGTATTATACAAATATTTCAATAAAACATCTATTTACTATACCATATTGTCAAAAACACATTCATTAATTATATAAAATTATCACAAAAGCATCAGATTTTGATATAAACGTATGAATAAAACATATATTTCTTATAAAATAAAGCAATCAACAAAACGTCCATTTATTATACCCAATTATACAAATGTACATATGTATTATAGAAAATTATCAACAAATCATCAATTTTATTTTTTAAAAATCAATAAAACGCACGTTTATTATACAAAATTACTCAAAAGGTATCCATTTTTTATACGAGATCTTCAAACAATCCTTTTATTATAAAACAATCTCCAACAAAAAAAAACCGTTTATTCTAACAAATTACCAATAAAACTTTAATATAGTATGCATAATTATTAATGAAACATTAATTTGGCATACGAAATTATTAACAAAATATTTATATAGCATACGAAAGTATTAATAAAACATTAATAAAGCATACTAAATTATTAATAAAACATTAATTTAGCATTCGAAATTATTAATTTAAAATCCTTTCATTTCCTGAAATCATCAACCAACTACTAGTATTAAGAATCCAGCTCCGAAATTTTACACCTCTCGATCTTCCAGAGCAAAATCAATTTATTCACATTAGGAAGTATACAATTTCTACTGTTGTCTTTGAATACAGCTGTTTTGTTGCAAAGCTACATTTCTTCACTCTGAATATTAGGACAATTAGGGCCTGAATATTAGGGCCTATAGCAAACAAGATCAAAAAAGTCTATAACTTGCTAGTTTCAAGCTCAGGGGTTACTTCAGCCTAAACCGAGAGACTGAAAATGCGATATTAATTTTGAAGATTTTTTTGTTTCAAAAACGAGCATGTTTGTGCCAAGAAAACAAAATAGTCAGGTGTGACTGCAGTATTGCTATAATTAAATGAAACCTATTTAGAATGCCTTGGATTCGGTCAGAAGACCAAATTGGGATTTATAAGTGGCCATGCAGGAACCCATTATTACTGAAACACTTAAAGATTATTATATTAAGAATCTTAGCATATCATCTGAAGGGACATTTTTTCAAGTATTAAACAAAATCACGATTTATATGCCTACATATTACATTTCACTAGAAATGCATATATGCCACTGATATCGTTTAGGACCTTTAATCATTGACTTCACACCAAAACTGTTCGATAATAAAATTAAGCTTTTAGATGAAGTAAAATGCAAGAACTGTCACGAAGAGAAAAGAGAATAAAGAGTAAGATTGTTAAAGCCTTTCTCATTATGTGATATTCAACACTGCTATATCTTTAACATCACACAATTACATCATGCTACATGTCTGCGGCATGGTGTCCCAGTGCTAGACATGACCATACACTGCCTCAATGCAGACATGGTAGCGATATGACTGAAAAGGTTTCATGCTACGTTAGAAATACTAATCAAACAAACAAACAGATTATTCATGAGCATGAAGTAATATATTAGTCTGGGTGTCTAACGACCTCGTAGAGAATATGCAATACTTATTATACAGATCCAAATCTCTCTCTCTCTCTCTCTCGTTATTCATTGCCTGATATAACAATATCATATTGATTATTACATATTGATTATTCCATATTGATTATTTCAAAAAATCCTAAATTATACAATAGATATTTAATTTGTACCATCTTAATGGGTTAGGTCTTGGATGGGTTATTAATTAATGTAAATATTTAGACGGTCATTCCTTTGTATAGATATGTAGATGTACTTATGGGGAAAAGTACTGTATTGGAATGCATCGTTATTATATATATTTCAAGATTATGTGCATTTCAGGAGAATAATTTTCAAATAGCAACTCTTCCCCAATGGTACGTATGCTCATGTCTGTAAAGTGACATGTAAATATAAAATTTAAAAGAATAAGCAATAACTCCATCCCAATCATTTCATGGTAATAATTAGTATTTACCTTGAGTATTTCTCAATGAAACGCACAACCAATCGATACTTCTAAATTGAGATAGAACTACTTCTCACCACAACCATCCGGAAACATTGTATTATGATCTAACTTCTGCATGATTTTAGTATTAATCGGTGCTTTCTTTAATTTGTATTACAACATAATTTAAGGTGGCAGTGAATGGTACATTTCTTAATTTAAGTATATGGATTTACTTTCTGAGCTGTTATTGTGTAATAATTAGAGATATCACAATATTTGTGAATTTGGTCTTTCCGGCTTGTGTTGTTCTTGAAATTGCAGTGAAGCATGTACGCTTGATGTAGTCATTGAACAGAATGTATCCAGTGAAATACCAATAGTCGGCTAGAAAGCAGAGCTATGTATTTACAGAAGAAAGACATATTAGTTCAAAGCAAGTAGAATATCTCAACAACTGACATGCACATTACTTGCATACAAGTTATCAACCTTTTAATGTAAACATTTGAACAAATGATACATGTTTAATGTTGAACTGATCCAGTAAAATGTTGATCTCATGCCTATGATGGGCTGAATGCTAAGATTTTATTGTAAAACTACTTACTAGTAAATGTATTCTAAAGCACAGTATTGACTACAATTTCAAAAGGATATATAGTTATGATAGAAAAGGAGATTATAATGCGACCAGAATATATGGCTGACAGGTTGTTACTCTATCAGTTATAGTTCTGAACTGGAAACAAGTAGGTTTTATTTGTGTCAATTTTGTTTAGATATGTTATTATGTATCCTTGCTAAAATTAAGTATTTCACATATAAGTGGTTAACACAAATCACAAAGAAACAGATTTCAAATATAATTATAATACAAATGAATATTTATTACATGTTTTTAGTTACAAAGTTACAAAGAATGAAACAATGGATTATCCAAAGCATGCAGACTCACTGAGCGCTACATCTTCATGCTTCAAATCAACACCTGGCCAAGAGCTTTTACGACATACAGAGAGAATGAAGACACCTTCAATAACTGTTATCGAGTCAGGAAGGTACAAATAAAAATTTCTTGCAGAATTTTCTTTTTTGGGGGAGTGGTTGCTATATTTGTCATGTTACTGAAAACAATAATGTAACAAATACAATGCTGATAGAAGGACATTTTTAAAACTTTTGCAGCAGGTTGAGTCCCCACTTCATACGTTTCTTTGTTAGAGCTAGAATTAAAAAATACCATGTACTTTCTCAGAAGTGGGATAGGATGCCTCAAGTTCAACTGCTACCTAATGCATGGAAAAAGGCTATTTTTATTGTAATTGTTTTGGTTAGGCAAAAAAGTTCCAGTATACTGTGCTGGCTAACCATCTGTTTTTCCTTCACCGTCCACGTCCCTCACAATTGGTATATGAATACTTTGAGAACCACTGATTGCATACTTTGAAACTGTGGTTACATATCACATATGCTTTCTTCATGCTGTTTCTCATTTATAGCTATGTCCTACATGCAGTTATTGCTAACACCCACTTCGTATCTATCCACTTTACTCATGCTGAATGCACATATGACATTTAATTTAAAACAAAATATTGAGATAATTATAAGATGCCATTTCTCAATAACCGATTTTAATTGTATGTATAAAAAGTAAATTTCCTCTATGATCAAATGAGCCACATGTATCTGGTATACAAATGATGGGAGCTGATATCAGTAATTTTGAAGACAATGGACAAATGTAGATAATACACATTTTTAATAGCTTCTTAAAATTCAGTAATCTATTGCAGTGAACATAATTAAATAACTTATTATGAATAGGTGTTTATTATACCTAAAAATTATTATATTCACCTGTTTTATACTTAGAATATGGTGTAAAGTTGTAATTTATTTTTAAGGTTAATAACGAATTCCTTAAAAAATGATATTAAATTTTATACATAATAAAAGGCTGCAGGTTTAATACCACCCCACCCCGGGTGAGACTGTATCAGCTGCTTGGAAAGAGCACTAAGCTTGGATTTTCTCAGAAGCATAGAGCCAATAAAGTGTTGACAGTGCTATAAAAATACCAAATTAAAACCCTTGACAAGAAACTGAAAGAAAAAAAGAAAACAAAACAATACCTGGCCCTCAAAAAATATGTTAGAAAGTGAGCAAGTCATTAGCTGAATATTATTTACCCTGGACATCACAGACTATACATTTTTATTTCAGAGGCCAATTATTTATCCATCTAAAATTTTGGACGGAAAATCTATCACAGTCATATTAAATTATTTGTATGTTTTTTGTGTGCTTGAGAGAGAAATATAGATTCATATTTGACCAGTGAAATTTAACTTTAAATTTATTTTCCAAATATGTTTTATCGAATATAGCTGTGGTTCACAATGTGGGGGGGGGGTATGAGGGATGGGATTACTGAGGGGGTGCTAATGCTGAATAATGCTGTCTCAAGTAATACTTTGGAGATAGAACAAATAAGGACAAAAACAACCGCTCCTTAGGAATTGGTCATAAGGCTCAAATATTGAGTGAAAACTTAATATAGTTTAAAATATTGGAATGCTTGTCACACAAGTTAAATAAATACACTTTTCATTAAAACAGGTATCATCGCTGTTACAACAACAAAAAGTCCACCCTTGCAAAGAAACAAATAATATCCCCACATCAGTGAGTTTATTCAAAAAGCCCTCATCTGTCGACTTAAGGACACGCAGAGTATGAGGAGAAGAGAACTTAAGAAAGATGATCGCAGGAGAATTAGCAGAAACCTTGCACCTCAAGAACCACCATCAACTCAAGAGTTTGGTGAAGGAGAAGATCTCTCGATTTTAGCTATGTAATGTATGAAAGGTGCTTGATATATGGATGTGTCTGCTAAGATTACAGTAATGTAAGTGTCAGTAATTGAAAATAATGTATCTGCAAGTGCTGAACATTTTTATATTGATAAAATATATGACCTTATCCAGAATAGACTGTTGTTTAAAACCATCTGAATGGAAGCAATATTGTTTGATGGTATATTAGATGCAGTTACATGACAAAGAATGAAGTCAAATGATTATGAATTCATGTATATGTAAAAAAAAGTTCAGGCAAGCCAGGAAACCAATGTATTATCCAAAAGCATCTGGATATTTGTCAAGTATCCGCCAGATACAGCAAGAGGGAATGACACATGTCTATCCATACCCTAGTCTTCCATGCTGCCATAGTATGAACTGCCTATAGGCAGCATGCCTATTCACACTCATCAAGTCATCTTCATCGTCAAGTACAAGAACACCCCGTCGGTACATCCTGGCCAACGCACGTACAGCTTCATCAAGGATTAGAACTTGGAAATTCTGAAACATTATATTGAAATAAAAAAATTAAGAACATCCACTTATTCAAAGTTGATTAATCTTTAATCAGAAAATTCAAATGTAAAATATATATGGATAAAAATCTGCAACTTTTTATTCTGACATGAGAACTGAGTGTTCCATCGCAGTCATAACTTATATTAAGGGTTTGGGGAGCATTTCGTGAAGTCAGAGACACCTGCATTGGGATCAGATAGGAATGGCTGATTGCAGATGACGATATAATATTATCTTTCTATCATCATCAGCTTAGATTTGTTTAGCATAGTGAGGTACCCACATTGAAACCAGGTAATGAATATAATCTACTTGATGAGTATCAATTGTAAAAAATATAACTCCTTATCATTTGCTTATTTATGCATCTCTGTTTTTTTGTTTTTGGATGGCTTACAATTGTAAAATTCATTCACAGTGATTGCAAAGAAATAATCCAAGCATGTCTCATTTTGTAAGAAGTCTCGCTAAAATTCATGAAACATTATACGCTAAATAAACTCTTAAGTATATCAAGAATATAGCATTAAGCGACAATGCGCATTATAAACAAAAGTTTATGTATTCGTTACCAGAAAAAGTGATATACAGTGCTGTCTCTCACAACACATCTTGTATAGGTCTGTGGGCATCTCCCTCCATTTTCCACCCACACACACCAATCTGGCAATCCTGTGTCGGTGGGTGAGTGATAACCACCACACTGCCTTGATACTGGCTCCAAAACATTAAGGAACAGGCTTGGGTGGAACAGCAACAACTGTATGTAAATTTCACTCAGCCGGTCTGACTCCACATTTGTTATGATCTCCTGGAGTCAGTTGCAAAGATTAAGCATACTGAATATCCATATGTATGTGGTACAACAACCTTGAAAACTAAAATCACGATACCATGGAAATTTCATCATTTACAACAAATCATGTATTTACTTAATCTTTGCAAGTCCACCTTGAAAATGAAAATGACTGCAAGTGCTGTATTGTAAGAGTAACTACCCAAGTTTTAATTATGTGTATACATGAATGCAGTATTTGATTTTATCAGTACAAAGTGCAAGTTACATTTTTTAGTCAGTTGCTACACATATCATGTATAGTGAAAGAGGTACTCTGTAATGTAGCCCACATATCTGTCAAGCTATTCACACATTTTGTGATATAAAATTTGTACATCCAATAACATGCTCAAGAAATACATAAAAGTTATTGAAAGAATTTAAAGTTTCACAACCTATTACATCAAAATATGTTATTTTAGAAATCATTTACAGTATTCACCAAAACCTGAATGCAAATCAGACAGGGCAATTAAAATTTGTACCCAAAAGATTGTATAAAAGATGAAACAAAAATTCTGTTTCTTGCACACCTTCATGTCATTCTAAAGCTTTTATGTATATAATGATAGTGCATACATAATATAATCTTGATATATTTTGGCATAGATCATATTGAAAACTGATGAATTCAATTAATTACAAGGCTTAAATAGATATAGGAATTTCCACAGGTCTATTTTTTTTCGAAAACTGCAACATAGCCAGTTCTAATCGCTGCAGATTTCAGACATTTTGTCATTACATTGATTTTGAAATTTTTTGAAATAAAAATGATAAATGTATTACTTTATAATCATTCGCAATAGGGTGTATTCACATGTTATTGCGCCGAATATATATATATATATATATATATATATATATATATATATATATATATATATATATATATATATATATATATATATATATATATATATATATATATATATATTTATATATATATATATATATATATGATTATATATGATGATATATGATTATATATGATGAACTCCATTCACAGTAAGGTGTATTCACATCTTATTACGCCTACAGATATACATGAAAAAGCCCATTTGGAACACCTCAGGTGTTATTCACATCGGAGGGGCCCAGAGGTTACATATGTAAGAAAATACATCCCCATTGGAACCCCGCTGGTGTTATTCACATCTGAGAAGCCCAGAGGTACCACGAACATAGTCTCCAAGAGGAGATCTAACTCGTCCAATAGCGGGTTAGAACTCCAAGAAGGTATATTTCGTGAATGGACGTCACATTTAGATATAGATATATACATGGTATTTACATAATAGTATTTACAATGAATTGATATTTACAAGTATATACATAATGGTATTTATAATGAAACGAAATGGTATCTACAGTGATACGAATTAGATATATACAATGAAATGATATGCACACATCACATACACACACGGGAGCTGTTCTACATTCAAACTGAAACCACCATACACCCAAAAAAATCACCCCGGGTTCAGTGTAAAAACACATTCACACGGTGTGACGGTGTGTGGGGTATGGTGGTTTCACGGTTTGAATTTCGAATGGCTGAAAGCCCCCAATTATTTAGAAAAACCTTCAAATCGGTACCGTCGACAGTAATGCCTGCCACGGGATTCTAACGATGGGCCCCAGGATGAGATTCCATCTGTGTATAAAATACATCTATGTTCGTAATCTATAAATAAAATAACTTTAAATACGATTTGTGTGTATCATGTGAGGGGTTCAGTGATGACAACAAGAGATTGAATTATGCGGAACTTCTACCTGGTGAAACATTAAACCACACAAAAATAGCAATTATCCAATTGAGATACGTGACTACAACAAAAGAGTTATCGTTGTTTCAAAACTACACACAATTGAATTCTTTGTCCAGTTCTTTAGGAAATAGCCGATCTGGTGATATTCTCTGCTACTTTTCGTACTGAAGGTTCGCAAATATCGAAATATCTTCCAGTTTCAGTCAATATATTTAAATACTCTTTCTTCGTTATTTTCTGTATTAAATGATTTGATTAGTTTCGCATTTTTCGAATATTTCCCAGACCCTTCTCGTTTGGAATTTTCACTTTGTGAAATAGCTTGTAGATTATCTAAAGAATTATCAGTTTTTATGCCTTTTATGTGATCAATAACAAACCCATCCTTGATCAGTCCATTAAATACCTCGTAGACCAATCTGTGATTAAGATATATTTTTCTTTCCAGCACCAAACATACCGATATCCTTGATTACTCACATCACCAATAGTTTTCTTTAACCTGCGGTGTCTGACAAAACCGTCAAGAGATGCTTCATAATTGGTAATCACGGGCTGTTGTTGAAATTCTTGGTTCATTTTTATACTAAATACTTATTGTCTAATTCATTATTTGGTTTAATTGTTACTTTGGAATATATCAATGTAGTCTTGAGGTGTTGTTATGATTTTGTTCTTGACAGAGTCAAGGACAGAGTTAGAGTCAGAGTCGTTGATGGAGTTTTTGATAGAATCTTTGATTCGTTTATCATAATAGCGCTTTAGTTCCCTGTATCGCTTACCACCACACATGAGACATAACTGCGACTTACCACGCACACCTTCCCCACAGCATATGAAAGGTAAAAGCCCTAGGCTTCCACGACGTACACTTTGTAAATGATATCCACATAATTCGTTTCTATATGATTTGTTACATGCGGTTACTGATCCTATCATAAGCCATTTGCAATGATTCATTATATAATACATTCTTTATTTAAATACTTGTTTTAAATATAATATGGAGGAGTTCGAGAGATAATCGGAAATTATTCCTTGGAAAAATGTTGAATTCAATCTCGATAGAGTCTACACTGATGTACCAAGGAGTCTAATAAGTGATAGAATCATGTTGGGTAAAATCCATGATTGTTTCAATGAATTCAAGCACGATAGAGCATCTTACTGTTGGTCGACATTTCGAATTGATGGTAGTGTTGATGCTACCATGAACGATGAAAGAGCAGCAGTGATAATCTCACATCTAGACAAGAAAAAATATTTTTTTAGAGTGAAATTCATTATCCGCTCAGAATCGGGGAGTTGGCTTATACGCGAGAAGTTTGATCCCATCCTCAGAAATAAGAGAACTGTCCCTGTGAGTCCCGATTCCAAACCAGGAATTCTGAGTGGGATTGACAAACCGTATTACGAGAGATCCTATCATGTAACATCAGTTGTTTATGGAATATATCCGATAAATGATAAACCGAGTATTGAAAAACTAGAACCTATGAAATTGTCGCCGCTGACTTTGTCAGGGACGATAAATTGTGTAGCAGAACGAATAATAGAACACTTCACAAATGCGTTGCGTGGAAACAAATTGACGTATCTAGGACGCAAAAAAATAAACGAATGGTGATTAACAGTGAAGGTGAGCGGAGCAACAATTCAAGATATACCCAAATTAGAAACATCATTAAGATTCCCAATAACAGTAATGACGGTAACAGGAGAGGTATTACACGAATCGAAATATGAATCAAATGGAGCTCTAATGAAACTTATTGACCATAATGAACATGCATGGACACCTGCGGTAACAATATTTCCGCGGATTAGAACCATAAAATATCTACCCATGGAGTTGTTCGGAGAACAATCTGGAGGAAATTTATTTTATTTTATTTTCGAGTTAAGTAAAAACGATCTTGTGTCAGTGTGGTTACTTCACAGTTTTGAAGACGAAGATGGTAAATTCAATAAATTTGAAAGACACAATGGCGAATTATATCGTACTGAAACCCTCCACAACGAGATGAAAAAACTAGCTAGTGGTTTTTCAACGGATTACGACGAACAATAACTAACAAATTGTTTACAATACCGTCAATTGCAGCTCATTTCACGAGAAAGAGAAATCTATAGAAAAAAACACGCGCAGAATTTCTCTCAGATATCTAATCAAGCTGCGTGGTATATGGTCATGGTAGATTATGGAATACAAAATACGACCCTAAAAGTATTATTTCGGTTGATATGATTGCGTGTGATCCAGAGAGTTTTCTTCGGTACTTAGAGTGTTTTGAATACTTCAAATGATTTGGACATCCCACACATGAGATGATCCGTGTTGCGATTAATGGAACACTGCCTGATTTTGATTTAACCGGATTCGCTCTTGTGGTATCATTTGAGTTGGCTAAAGGACTTCATCCGTGCTGTTATGTTTGGTTTTGTAGATACATCTCTGAAAAACACTGGATGCCAATAATGTTATTACGGTGTATGATTGATTCTAAAATGCTGATATCGCTGATTGTCAGTGAAGCAATTATATCATATCGTGCGCAGACTGAAGTCTGGTTACCGCAACCCGATAGTCTATATAGTATAATCAGCGACAAAAAAAAATCCCCAATCTCGACGAAGAATATATCGTGGAATGGTCAAAAGAAATCTTTGAAGCTAGAAATAAACACGTAACAGATTTCGGTAGAAGAATAATTGGTAAACTCACACAAGGTGGAAAATACGCCCATAAGCGATATTCTTCGCGGTAGATTATAGATGATACTGAATACGATCTTATAATCGCAGATGTAACATCTAGGGGTATTTACGTTGATCGTAAAGACGCTTTCTTGTCCGATGGAACCAAATATTGTACAATTGTTACTTACACAGATGGAGAAAATCCTCAATATACGTCCTTAAAGTCGTCTATGCTGGCTTATGCTTCTATTAATTTAATTTCGATGATAAATAGATTTCCTGACACCGCAGTTAGAGTAGCCACTGATTCAGTTTATATAGACATAAAACACAGCGAAGCAGTAGCTGAATTCACTAATTCAGACGAGAGTTGGTATCATGGAGAATTAAAAAGGAAATACCGCGTGAAAACTCCAAATCAGCAGATATTACAATTGAAAACAATTCCTTGACAAATAATCAGATATCAGAACTATCTAATGCACCGTCGTGTTCC
This sequence comes from Unio delphinus, assembly GCA_029339505.1. Lineage (NCBI taxonomy): Eukaryota > Metazoa > Mollusca > Bivalvia > Unionida > Unionidae > Unio > Unio delphinus. The sequence goes on from JAQISU010000294.1 coordinate 48,494, forward strand.
GATCTAATATGTATAGATAAAACCTGTTATTTAAACGACTGTGGTGGATCAGGGAAGACGACTCGTGCGATCGAATTATTTCGGGGGAAATGAAACATGATTGTGCTAACAACAACACATAGACTTGCAAGAGAGATAAAACAACGAGGAATTAATGCTTGCACTTATTACAGTTTCTTTCGATGGAAAGGTGACGAATGGACTCCTGATTGAATGGGTGACAAATATATTCCTGAAAACATTATTTGGGATGAGATATGCACAGTGTCGTTAGATGTATTACAAAAATATCCTGATTGGTTATTGCTAGCGAATACAAAAGTGATGTGTGGCGATCATGGTCAACCACCACTATTTGTCGGTTTATCCCAGCATAATTGGCTAAAGAATTTTGTAGACTATTATGAAGAAATTAATACCTATCATAGAGCACTTGATAATGAATTACGCGAGTTAAAAAAACTAATCAGATTACAACCGAATAGAATCCAATGTGAAATAGCCCGTGAAATAATTTCGGAAACCCCATTAAATGATTTCTGGGAAGCATGGAGACCAAATGATTTGATAGTTGCAAGTAGAGAGATAGTCAGAGATACTCTTCAGATGAAGTTATTTAACACGCATAAAGAAACATTTGCAACACTTCCAGTGCCACTGTGTTATAGACCCAAGGATTCACGAAGATAAAATATCAAAGTTGATATTCCAGGCCTGACAAAGTCAGGGACAGAAAAGCAGATTCTCGTGTTAATTGATATTGTGTTGGTAGATATTAATGTAGTCAAAGATGCATTGCGTGCTGAAAAATCCCCATGGAAGCTAGAATACGCAGCGACGATAAATTCTTCGCAGGGATTGACTATATTCGATACAATTGTTTGGATCATATATAATCACATCATTTGGTCGAATTTAGTTTATCTTGCGGTGTCCAGAGTATGAAGAATAAATCAGCTTCGAAGAGTTGTTTTAGACAATAACGACACTACAATAAGTGATATTGTCAGCGATGATATAATCAGAAAAAAAACTCTGGTTATAAACAACTTGATGAAAAATAACAGAAAATTTGATATTGATGCCGAGTTTATAATCACACTGAAACAGCAACAGAATAATCACTGCGCGAGTTGCAATTTTATAATGCATTGGTGTTGGTTGGATTAAAACATTGCCAATTTAACGTGGACAGAAAGAATAGCAGTATTGGTCATACCAGAGATAATGTGATGCTAACTTATCTTGAGTGCAACAGACGAAGAGGTGCTAGTTAAGACCATGTGGTGGTGATTGAGTATCCTCGGGTATCACTTGTAGTTATTCACGAGTAAATCCTCACTGACGAGCAGTTGAATCAAACCTATAGACTGGCGGTCTACCCATAGATCGTGCTATACTAGATATTTTATGTGCAGTAACACTCCAAGTAGGATCAGTATCTCTTTTGGTGTCACCTTCCAGCTCTCCTGGTTCATATAAATATATCAAAGTGACATTGGCGAGTATAGGTTGTTTTGAAAAATCATTTTACGGTTTTACAGGTATATACTTTTTCTTAATCGCGTTGTTAGGTTTCATGTTAATTGTTCGAGTAATCACATTATACAGCGCGGTAATTACGCCTGGTAATCTCTTGACCCATTCACTAGATCGTTTATCCTGAATAAATTCCTTCGTGTATTGATATCCAAATAACCGCTCAGCAAGTGTGCGATTAAATCGTTCAACAATTGCCTGATCGCGATGTAATGCAGTATGTCCTCGTCTGATGGTGACATTATAATGCTTCATTGTTGATAACACTACACCCTGAAATTCCTTGATAGGCTCAACTTGTAATAGATTTGGCCAACGTAGAGGATCTCGTCGATAAATCCTATCAAACGCAGAAGCCACTTCAGTTGATGATTTTGTCTTTAGCGGTTTTGCTTGTTTGTATCGACTCGCAACATCAACTACGTTTAGCGCATACTTGTAAAAACCATCATGCGGCAGAGATAATATATCAGCCTGATGAACTTCATTATGTGCGCTGACATCAAAATGCGAGTAGTTAATTTGTTTAGGCGGTGGTATATAAATTTACCATATCGCCTGTTTGGATAACCAATCCGCTGCAGTGGTATTTTTCACATTTGCGGCGCTAGCGAGTTTACTGATTGTTGATTTACCCCTCGAGAATCCTCTTGGAGAATAATAAATAGATTCCATGATGTTATTAATTACCAGCACCCAACATCAATTTACGTTTCATCGCCGATTTTATCAACCATGAAGCCAATTTTTCTTTGAAGGATTTATCAGTGATAGAGTTCAACGCATGAATTAATTTCACATCTGTAATATGTCTGTATTGCAGATTGCTACTTTATAAGCAACATCATGAGCATGACACGCCTTATCAATAGTGTTTATTGGATATTCACCGGGTTTGGGTTGGTTTTGATTATCGAGTGTGATGTCGAGTCTGGTCCCGGGTCCACAATAACTATACCCTGGAAGGTGATTTTCTCCTGGATATTTTGCCCATGGTATTCCTGGGAGTTTTGCTAACTTGGCTGCAATATTACCTCCTCGTTTTTTTAAATCATCTGCAGATTTCATATAAACAAATCTAAATTTTTGTACCACATTGTTCCTACTTACCAGTAAGTGCTGATCTTTTATTTTAATGTTGTAATCGTCGTCAAGTCATCTGTGCCAGTACGCTTCTTACATCTCACACAATATATTAGATCCATAATTTATATATAATAACACGAATGTAATGGATTTTTTCGGCGACGAAAACACGAGAACCAGTTAAGCATCATGCAGCGCTACCGGATGCTATTCGCATGATTATAATTGGACCATCTGGAAGTGGCAAGACACAACTGCTACTTAATTTAATAACGAGATGGATGAAATGGGAAAAGTTGTATTTAGTAGCTCCAAGTGTAGACGGTCAGCAATGTTACGATGTGTAAAAGGATTTTAACGAGAAAGCAATATTGGAAATCGATTAGGATATTATTGAGTTTAAAACCGATATCGAGGAAGCACCGAGTATTGATGATATTGATGGAAGTATTAACAATTTAGTCGTATATGATGATATCATGTTAGACAATCAAAAGAATCGCGCTAGGTTTTTTTCCAGAGGTAGGCACAAAAATACCGATGTGATATATGTCACTACGTACAGTACGACCTTAAGTAATTTTCCCGTGCGCCAAAGTTGGGTTTGAAAGGTCGGGTACACAAAGTTTTGCCAATGCGACTGACTTCGATTTTGGATACATTGCTCTGCTTAAACTCGAAAGGATTGTGATTGTGGGCACCGTTCAGGGCTGCATTGCTGACGATACCAATCCATAAACGTTTGAGTAACTGTCCTTGGAACAGATGATCTTCGATCTTAGATCGGAGTCCAGTGGCAATGGTGAAAGGTTTTACTTCCACACGTTGTATCGGATACTTGGCTGTTGTTCTGCTCAAAGTGTGACTGATATCATTTCCCACTTTAGCTAACACTTCCACACGACGCACGTATAACCTGGCTTCTTGGATATTGGTGTTGTATTCGTTGGCATGAGCCATCAAATGGAGAGCAGCACTGCTACGATTCGGTCTCAAGCGAATATCTACTGCGTTCAGCAAAAACATCCCTTGAAACCACATGTCCAAATGCAAACGATCGAACAGTTCTAAACTACGACCTTGCAGAATTTTCTTTCGACGCTCATTAAAACCCTCATTGTGAGGATTGGTAGGATTGACAGCCACAGCTGCTACGGACATGGCTGTGTCGTTAAACTTATCTGCTGTGTCAGGTTTCCATACCACGCAAGCATCTAAATGATTGTTCTTGGCTTCTTTTCCGTACGTCAAGTGATTTTCGAGGTACGCTTGGTAAGGGTAAGTATCCATGCTACTGCTGATCAGTTTGTTATTCATTTACAAATTCACATCGCTGAACAAGGAATGCATAAAATTGTTGACGGGAGCTACTAGGGCATCGCCTGCCAGCTGGGAGTAGTCTGTTTTGGTTACTTTCACTTTGAAAGACAATTAACTGTTGTTGAGATCGATGTAATCTTCGGGTTGTCCTTTGATTTCAAACTCGATGGAAGCTGAATTCATCAAAGAGGAGACGGGATGAAATTCAACCCATTGGGATTCTTGCATGGTCAATATTGTGGGTGGCATGGCAAAGAGATCCAGTTCCGACTTCTAACAGGCTCAAGATTCTTTGTGCATCATTTTTTTCTCTCAGTCTCCATGTTTTACTTTTAATAATCAAAAATGTCTAAGTCTCGAGCGGTTTTTTTTCTTCGTCTTTCTAGCTTTAGAGGTACGGATTCTTTTGGAAGGATGCCTTCGTCGACGCTTTCTGCCTTGTCCTTGCTGTGTCCTCAGGGAAGCAGGAATGTCAGAATCGGTACCGTTCAGGGCATTCATAGGACTTTCTCGTCGACCCAAAATCTCTTTGCCCGTTTGAAGCAAGACATTTTTGCCTACTCTCAAAAAAGCTTCTTTGTGGTTTTGTTTGTCAATGAGAACATTGTGAAGAAAATCTTTGCCGTGAGTCAATACGGCATCTTTTAATGCGTGATATCCTCGTGACACCATCGGTTTCAAAAGAGGGACCACGGAACGAAAGGCTGATTTAAACATATCTCCTAAGCTATGTCCTCGTTGTCGAGTGACTCCTTGGTGTACAGGATACATTAATTTTTCAGTTGTTCGACAATCGTTTTTGAAAATGGAGTTTCACTGTGACTTTCCCTTTGGTAAATGGAATATTTTGTCCCAGTTCTCCTTTTATAGTAATGTTGACACTGTCGAGATACAACCTACCGAAGGGCAAATAATGAGAATGTAACAATTCGCGGTGAACGTGATAGGAAATTCCACCTTCCCCATCAGCGGAGACCATATAATCCACTTTGAAAGGAATGACACGCATTAACGGTACAGAGGGGTGTCCTACTACATTGTACTCCACCACATCGGAGTATGCAAACATCAAGTTGAGTCCTTGGTTCATTTCTACAGGGAATCGAAAATATCTCGCAAAATCCAAGTTACTGGGTATCGCTGGTAGTTGTTTTTTTCTGGATCATCTTGAGGTCTCCACCCAAAATATCATAAAATTCAGGACAAAAGGTAATGGCCATTATTTTTTCCTCTGAAAATTTGATCATGAGTCGACGAACCACTTTATGGTACTCAAAGGTAACACTTTTTTTGGCTCTGTCCATGGCTTTACCAAACACAGTATTGAACCTGTTTGTAAGTGTAGTCAGTAAATGTTGACCACAAAAATAGTAGCCTGCAGGAATTAAGAACAGATAGGTGTCCCTTTAGTTTTGGGGTCATGAGATTTTGTTGTGTCACCACTTCAAGAAGCAGTGATGCCTCGTTCGTCTAAGGCTTGTTGCAATTGCTCGTCATACACTTCTACTGTAAAAGTGTTTTGATTTTCGACAATGTTTTTGATTTGTGTCGGGTGTATCATTTCCACGAAAGCCACATACCAATGAGCATCTTGATCCAAGATAATGGTTTGAGGTAATTTAGCCGTGTAACAGCACAACCTTTTGTTAGGAAACACCTCCATGGAACGGTCACTGGGTAACGTTAAGTACAATTGGTTAATAGTGTTGTTGATAATTCCAACGTTCTTCTCTCCGAGGTGTCTCTCGAAGTTAAAGGAGTGTCTTAAAGAGGATTGTGATTGACGGGGTGACTGTTAGGAGAATGACTAATGTTGGATGCAAGACTTCCAATAGTGTTACTGTTGTTCCCGTCGTAAGAGTATTTCAGGGAAGGATTGGGAAGAAGATAACCGATGCAACTGCTGAGTAAAATGGTCCACAATTGTTTGTCTCCTTGTTGCAAACTCAAATTAGCATTGGCTGCACCGATGACACAATACACCACAAAGATTTGACATAAAAAAACGATTTGCTTTTTAGGGATACGTTCTCCACACCACACCCACAAGGGTTGCTTTTGTAAATCTTGCAGAGAAGAAGTGGGTGAAGGAGTAGTCACTGTGGTCGCTGAAGCTGTATTGAAGCGCATGATGGTCACTTCTTTCAAAACTAGGAGGATATCCTTTCCAACGTACTTTGACATCTTTGACACGCCTTTTACCTACTTTACGGGTTCTTCGTTCGATAATGCTTTCAATGTCGTACACGTCGTCGTCTTTTGTGGTGACACGTTGTAACTCAGGCAAGTAAAACGTTCCTTTTAATACTTCACCGTTCATGTCTTCCAATTTATAGACGGTAGGATGACGATCACGCACTCGTCCAGTAGCACGAAACAATTCGGTGGTCCAGTTGGGTAAGTAACCTTTGTTGAAAGTGCATTTGGTTTTGCCAATGTGTAGCCAATCTCCGGGGATTAACACTCCCTCACCTTTCTTGGGGACAGCCATCGTCCGGGACGTACCAAACAGACGCTCAAAAACAGTCACTTCATTGTAAGGTGTCACATCTTGTGGGGCACGTCCAATGCTACTATGGTAAGATTGATTGTAGGCTTGGACTAAGTACGGTAAGACGTCGATGTACTTGAGAGTGTGTTGATGTGTAAAATATTTCCGCATGCGTTCTTTCAAGATACGTTGAAAAAGTACCACGATACTGGCTTTGGATTCAGGATTTTTGGTTTTGAAAAAAATGAATGTCACGTTTCTTTAATTCTCGTTGGTTTGCCATCAAAGAGGGTGACGACCACTTTGTTTCAACACCAGTTGCAAAACTCTCCGCTCGATTTGGATGTCAATGGTTCGACCCAAGCAAATTTAGAAAAGATGTCAATGACACAAAACAAATATTTGTAGGCACGATTGTAGGTGGCTAAATGAGAGACATCGGCTAAATCGGCTTGCCATTGAAGATCGAAGCCTTCCACTTGAGTGCGACTTCTGTGAAATTTTCGTCGAATGGGTTTGTGTAAAGTGTACGTAGCTTGTTCTTGTAACCATTGTTGTACGTCAGGTAAAAGAGCTTTTTCAGGCGAGTTTTTGCAGCACGATACAATTTCTGAATGCCTACGTAACATGCAGGGTATGCTGGATCGTAGTAAATGCTGGCTAATACCTTCTCCATGTTTTGTTAATAAGGTACTCACTCTTCGATGATACTGCTTTGGGTGGAACGAAATGGGGGTTGTTTGGAAACGATTTTACGTGTCCGATGTGTCACAGGAGTTGACATCGAGGTTACTGGTAGTAGTAGTGGTGGAGGTGGAAATGAGATAGCTTTGGTCTCCTTTCTTTCTTTTTCACATCTGTCGAAGGAGGAGTGGCCATCATCTCTTTAAAGCAAGTTTTGAGTTGTTCTCGTTGGGGAGTGGGGGATGGGGTCAACAAGGAAGCGGCAATCTTACTCGGAATGGAAGTGGCGGTGGGTGTTTGAAAGATATCGTGGGGTTCTTCGTCTTCCTTGGGTAATGGTGGGGTGACGTCTGTTTGGGTCACTGTAGATGATGAGAGCGACGGACTATTCATCAGAGCCTTCATATTGGCCAGAATGGGTAGAGCTGTTTGTTCCACAGATTTTCGATGAAAGAGTTGTAGTCGTTGCAAAAGTGGGCCGTACTTTTGCGATTTTTCGGTTTCGGACAAATCGTGGCGATGCATCAAGGATTGCAATTCGTGTTGTAATTGGGACATCTCGGTCAAATCAGGATTGGGTGGTGAATGGGGGGCATGTTGTTCTTGCCAACGATGGCATTTCAACCATCGTTTGTAAGGGACTAATGGGCTTCCAAAGGTTACGTCTGAGATCGTGAAGCTCCATGGATCCCTTTTATCTTATGAAAGGATCAATGTTGGGATATCCCTCGTGCTATCCGTTGTACCAAACCTGGTATGAAGCCTGTCAACATAGGAATAAGAAAGGGTAAAAATCCACCACGTTGCACCAACATCTTTTTCTTTTCACGGACGGGTATTTTCTTTTAGACCATTTGACGAAGAATATGTTTGGCTAAACATATTTTCTGGTGTGGAGACAAAGGTATAGTGCCTTTCAAAATATTCAAACAGCATTCGCACACGGTATCGATGAGATCTTATGAGGCCGTTTTAATGATTTGTTTTTGCATGGGTGGAGAGGCTTTGGACAGGACGGACAACACGTCTCCGTGTTTGGCCAAACGATGAGGTAGTCCTTTCCTTTTCTTTCCCTTGAGGGGTGAATAAGAATGTTTTCTGCGAAGTGACATCTTTGTTTGTTCGTTCCAGAAATACACTGACGTCAAAGACTTGGTACACACACACTTTTATCTTCATTTTTAGCGCTTCGTCAAAAAATTGCCAAAGTAACCTCCTTTTTGGTGACTCTTTCTCTTTAAAGGACTACGTCTTTTGAGGGAATGACGTCGATGTTTGGTTTTAAGCCTTTTGTAGGATGACGAGATTGTCTTTTTCCTTTTCCTTTTTGGACAGCAGAACAACGAGGAACGTGGTGTGCACGTTTTTGAGGAAGCATCATTTAGTGTTCCGAAGTGTCACAGGAAATACTGATTCCCGTTTTTATACTGGAATGCGACGCCGCTGTTTATCTTTCCGCCGTATCAACTTCATGATAGGGAACACACGTCGTGAAGGGGTTCGCAATGGACTCAATCGGGACAGTTCTTGTTTGGACAAATCCAGTAAACTCTTTAACATGCCATATCTTTCTTGGACATTGACTTTGCGGGAAGGTACTTTGTGAGCAGCTGCTGCTGCTGAAAATGTGGACGAGGGTGTCACCAGTGAAGGAGACCTTTTGGGAGACGCAGATTTCCAATGTTTCATCAAATTAGGAAGAACGTGTGTCAAATTGGATTTGGCTGGCATCACCAGCAACGGAGAAGTGGTAGCACCTGAGGCTACTGGAAACGCGGTCACTTGTGCTGCAGGTCGTCTTTTACGAAGGTAAGGTTGCGTCCTGGCCGAATTGCCTCTTTTGCGGGTGACCGCTTTTTTCTGTGGACTTTTCTATGTTTTGGTCGTAGTACAATTGTTCATTTTCTTAGGAGTTCGTTTGGCTTTTTTTTCTTGGGGTGAACTTTGGAAGCATTGGGATCCCAATTTAAAAGGGAACGAATGATGACACCTACTAGAGAACCACTACTTCCAGGTTTCAATATGATTTGCTTTTTGATTTGAGTGTTGATGCGAGGATCGGCCAGTTGCGTCAAGGCTACTTTGTTTCTGTCAAAAAAGCGTTTGGTTTGATGTGGAATGTGAATGATGCCTTGCAGTATTTAACGTGCTGTCACCGTAAGCCATCGTAAGACTTCTTTGAGACTGGCTTCTAAGACGTGAGCACGTATTTGTGGATTTTTTTCGCGACTGATACCGTACAAAGCCCGAGTCAATTTGATGGGAAGATGAAACTGAAGGGAAGTCATGTTGACAATGTATGAAACAAGGTCAAAGTGACCAAGGTTTTTATAGATTTTTTTAGTGCTTCATATTGTTATGTCGACAACGAGGACGTGTACACGACAGGTCCGCCGTCTTGACACCAGTTGTGAAACAAATCGGTACGAAATCGCAAATAATCGGGGGTAGTGGGTTTTAAATCCACGAGTAAATAAGCGTGTGGCGTTTGAGTGGCATCATCGTACGCATAAGTCAACCAAGGTGTTCCTAACTCTTTGGCTAAGACTTGCACTTGTGATTTATCTCCAGGATTTTTAAACAAGACCACGTAATGAGCATTGAGACTAACGGTACGATGGGCTTTACTTTGTTGAAATAAATTTTGTGTAATGTAAATGACACTGGCATTACGATGATGCCCTTTACGCGTAAACCACATTTTAATTTCTTCTTCGTCTTCTCCTAACATGTCGTCAAAAATGACCCAAATGAGTTTGACTAGGGTCAGACACGATCCTTTCTACAAACACAATGGAATCACCTTGACTTTCTTGCAAGAGACTGTATGCCGATTGCCACTCTTTGTAACACCACACGATGCATTAAGGTGGACGATCGATCAAATGATGTTTATGTTTAAACGTTCTATCAAACGTTTGACAAATTTGGTTTTGCCTGAACCGCTCGGTCCAGCAATTAACATGTTAAAAGGATGACGAAGATACAAGGCTTCTCAACTAGCATGATCTAAGTGTTCGTCAAAGACTTTGGCACAATTGACACAAAAACAGACAAGATAAGAGGTTTTTATACTTTTTTCAAGACACGTTTATTTCAATGCATGTTTAAATGAGAACAACACGAAAGACAAAAATACATAAAAGCCAAATGGATAAATACAGGAATAAAATACACATAGAAACGATCAAAGTGACATATAAACAAGTCACTGTACAATATTGTTTGGGTAACGAAGGTGTCCTAGAGGTAGTGTGTAATGTTCTTATAGTCTCTACATGAGTACAGTCACATAGGTCACATAGGTGTCTTCTCGAAAGGGTCTTTGTGGGGGAATGTCCATGACAGTTCTGTCTTGAACAGAGGGATTGTCCTCGGTGACAGATTCATTTTCTTCTTCTTCTGGTACTGTAACTAACTCGACGATGGATTTTACGAACACAACGCTTGGGCATAATGGGATTTTTCGTTTCTCCAAACCTCAAAATCCCATCATTTCCAGTCACGTACATCTATCTGTCCAATGAGGGTGTAAATCACAAGCTACACACACATCTTCGTACACCACTTTCGTACGTAAAAGTTGACGAATCTTTTTTTCCTGTAGAGGTCGAGACGTATCCAGATGAAAGCGTAAGGCTTTTAACAGAATGAGTCTCTCGTGGACATTTAAAGGAGCCAACATACTGTCTTTTTGTAGGTATTGTTCGTAAAGTGTCCACAAAGAATCGATAGGTAAACGAAATCCCAGAAAGCAAGTCACTAATACACACACTACACATCGACCCTCATTCATGGGGCACAGTTCTTGTAATAAGTGTTCGTAATCTTTCACCATGTGAATATTCTCATTGATATCCTTCCACGGAATCTGTTTGATCACAAGTGATAAAGGTTGTGGCATGGTCGGTCTGTTTTATATTTTTTAGGTCGAAGACCATCAGTGTATAGTCTGCACATAATAAAATCTTCTCCAAAAGCGAAAATGATTAATATAACGTGTAATTTCGTCCCACTGCCATTCAGGGTAACGGCCAAGAAGGATAAAAAAAATCTTCAGATGTAAACGTACTAAATTGGAAACAGTGGAAAAAGAAACTCTTGATCCAGAGAAATCTGACACGCTGGTTAATTATGTCACTTTCCACTTGTGAATTTCACGACACAAACGTTATACAGTCACCCATGGAGATTTGTCTTTAGCAAGGCCTTGCCAAACGTCCTTGTGGCAATCTTTGAATATTATGTTTTAAAGAGGGTTTATATACTGGTCTAGGTTTGTTAAACGACATGGAGCAGTATTGTCACTTTCAATCACTAGGTCTTACTAAAGGTAGGTATTGACAATTCGGAGACCATCGAGCATGCTCCAGGTAAGCGGAATATTTCTGTTCCCACTCGTAAATGGACACACCACAACTGAAGCACTTGACTTTATCCCCTTTCGCCCAAGTAGAAAAATCCGGCTCTGGCTAATTCTTCAGGAGTTGGTCCAGGCAGATGTTTTGGCCATTTATCTTTGAAGGTTTGAAATCGACGTTTAAAGTGACAGTATTCAGGCAAACTCTTAGGGAACGAATATTTGACTCTCCTCACTTCAGTTCAATGCAGGTACGGTGAAATTCCTAGGAGTCCACGATAACGTGTGGCACCGCTTTCGCATCCCTCAGGTTTGACACGCACAGCATCATATTCGATGGTAGATATAGGGTAGTAGTCATATAAAATTTCACACGATATCCTGCTGAATCGCTAAGGTCTCAGCATCTGGCATCACTACAATCGCATGGTTTAGCATCGCACTCCACTTGAGAATTCCCAAATTTGAATGATGGCTGTTTAAATGGATTCATCGTCTTTTCGCTTCGTCGTTGTAGTTACAAATGAACTATTGGTCTTGGCCAACGTCCCTTTTTATATGCTGCCCAATTTCGACGTGACCATACGGTAGAGTGAGGTGATTGGGAAGTCGTACTCATTTTTGGTAAACGATTTGATAGACTTTTTCCAGAGGTCGGCTAACGACTTGGTGTGCGGGTAAACGGACAATGTTGTGCGGCTCGTGGGTGGTCACTTTAAACGTTTCATCCTGTCCAGACTGTAAAGCTTCTTGAAGCACGTCAAAGCTCACCGCTCGACTGGTTCGATAATTGAGAGTCAATCCTTTCACTTTACATTAGGTGTGCATTTCTCCTTGTGGGTCTCGGTATTCGTAGCCGTAATTTTTAGGACCGCCACTTGCAAAACATAGAATCTTGTTGGGATGTTCATCGGTCCAGGCTCCTAAACGGTCTACTTCGATGACAGGGTTACACTGGTTCAGCCGGTGAATGTAGATGAAAATGTCCGTGTTAAAATACAGCACACGAGCTCCTAACAGTTCTAACACTTCGTACAATTTTAAGCGAGAGTTGACTGTCACGTAAGCCGAAATGATGACATTTCCAAATTTTTCGGCTTCTACAAAGTCTAATTCTTCTTCGAAATTGACTAAGATCAAGTCCTCACGAATGACGTCCACGTGTTTCATGACTTTGGTTTTGTCTTGAATCATCTGGAAGTAGCGAGACGGTTTGGACAAATACTCCGTTTTTTGTAAAGACAGTCGTTGTGCCATTTTACCCCACAAACAATTTAACATCACTTTGGCAAACGACCGCCTTCCTTCGTTTTTCTCGATGTGGTCTAAAGTGATGCCTTCCTGCTCCCGATATTTTTCTTTGAATATCTTTTGGTCTTCGGGATTGTGACACTAGGAAGGATAGCCACTAGCTTCTTGGTTTAGTTTTAAAAAGGCATAAACGTAGTCTGCAAAAATACCTTTTTGTGTCTCGTCGTCCTTGCGGTATTGTTGTGTCTTGGGAAAGTGATAAATTTCGTATACTTCTAACAGTTGGCATCCCAGGTCCAGAGCTTTAAACAATTCCACGCTCGTGATGATAGACGTGAATGTATTTTTCGTCTTTGAAATCGTGGCCTCGAAACAAAAGAGGACCACTCACTTCTTGAGGGTGTACTTTCAAGGTGTAATGTGGAGCCAAGGCACCTTGCAATTTTTGCATTTCTGGAATACTGCAAGGGGTGTCTTTGGATATTCCTGCTAGCTGTAACAGGAGTTCTGCTTCACTTCGTTGTTTGGCTCGGCCCAATTTTCAAATAGTTGTCCAGGCTCTTTTCCATTCTATCGTCTCGTTCCTGTTGGCATACATTTGTCCCACGACGATGACACGGGCTAAACACATCTGGTCTTGAGGATTGTTAATTTGGACGAGGCTTCGCTTAATGTTGCGAGGGCTGTCCACCAATAACACTTTTTTGCGTCGTCCGGTCCCCTGACGAAGAGACACGTGAGTCACGAACAGTGTGGCTTTTCCATCGGTGATGTGAAACTTGTCGTTGGATTGTTGCACATGTTGAATTTTGTCGATGACTTTGGAAGGTGTTAATTGTGATGGGCTAGTAAACTCGATCCAAACGGGAGACTTCAAATTATCGTGATGAATAGAAAGTCTCAAGCGATCGTCTTCTTTAGCTTGACATTGATGTTTCAGTGCAGTTAACACAGAATCCCACACCTCGGTAATTAACCCTTCTGTATTCTCCAAAGGTACATTGGACTTGAAATCTTTAAACTTTACGGCATACGTGTAAGCCGTTGTTCTAAATTTTCGAGAGGAACGCTTTTCCGTCTCTCGAATGTGATTTTCAGGGTTTACTAAGGGTGGTGAACTTGGACGTCGATTGCTTGGGTGTGGATTCGGGCACACTCATGTCATCTTCAAAATCACTGGCATGAATTTGAGCCAAGACTTCAGCTACTGTGCTAGGCGATACATTACGTTTCTGTCTCTTACTGTCTTCTCCTTTCTCGATAACATGATGCTGTCTTTTCATCTTGTCTGCAAATAGTCAAATAAATACCTTTTAAAGACCATAACCCCTATATATTCATGTCCGATCCGTACATATATAAAGGGACAGTGTCTAACCTTTCAGTATTCATTTAATTTTCACATTGACCAGAACGATGGAAGAACCTACACAAGTTGAACTTCTTATCAGAGCTTTACGTGGGGTCATACGAAAGTTTTCTTCAGACAATCCGACGAACTATTCTCCCTTCTTTCGAGATAAAGTCAAGATACTTGCTGTATCTGTAAGAGGAAAGGACATTGAGCTACAGAATGTCTAGATCGTGACAAAAACAAAAAAGGTACCAATAAAGACAAAAGTCAAGATATCTGTTATCATTGTAAAGACAAAGGACATAGGTCTCCAAACTGCCCTAAGAAACAACAGGAGCAGGAGGAGGAGGTGGAAGGAATTTTGAACATGAGGAGGAGGAGGAGGAAGAGGTACCCTCCCCCAAGGATGAACCCCGATACGTTCGCAAAGACAAGAAAAGAAGACGAAACGAAAGTGAAGAGGAAGAAGAAAAAGAAAAACCTGTGACAGTAAAGAAAATGAAAAAAAACAGAAAGAGTGAAACAGGATAAACCTAGGAACTTTTTAAAAGTGTTATTGTGTGATGTTATGTTGTGATATTGAATTGTAACGTTTGTACTAGAATACACCAGAGAGAAAATAAACGTGTCTCTTGGTTTTGATTTTATAGAATAAGAACCTACACTCACACATTCATTCACTCACACGTACATCATGGGTTTTAAAAAAAGAGCTTTTGAGTTTACATTGCATTAGTCAATTGAAATAGTATTTCTTTTCGAAATAATTTGAGTGGCCCTGAAAAGGACCGTTAGTGTTTTGTTTGTTTAAAACAAAACAAACTCAGAAACGGGACGTAATCATCTTAATCTGTTTGAAGCCTTTGCCACGGCCAAGGCCTACTTCGGGACTGGTGGTTCCTGTCAATGATTTAGTAGAAATCACTAACGGTGGTATGGCAGACGTAGCCACAGATAGATTTGGTTGTTTAGCTCGAGAAGGTCTTTTTCTCTTCGATCGTGATAAAGAAGTCTGCTAAAATATCTAAAAGTACCGTCGTGACCATTTGATTTTTACTATTTTATTTCCGTCCTTGGTCTTCTTTCTTCTATGTTGCTGCTAATGTTTCTTCCTGGTGTTTCCCTCTTGCTGCTTCTTCCTGCTGTTGAATAAGAAAAGTTTGTTCTTCTACTGTTTGTTGTTGTAAAAATCGCTCCAATTCTTCTTTTCGTCTTTGCTTAAAATCATCGACGTGTACATAAGAAGAAGCAGAAGGTAACGATGGTTCCGGAATAAATTATTGTGATGTTAGGAAATCCACAATATCATAGTTAAAATCAACTTCTTCTGGATGTATATTTGTCATGACTTTGGTAGTCACTGCTGTCCCATTACTTGCTGTCTCTAATACTGGCTCACCCAAATTCATCGTCTTCTTAGTGTCCTACATCATTGACAGCTCTGTCACATCGATTGACTGCGCACATACGATAGTACCTCTATATAGCAGAGTTAATTTATGGCATTTATGCATGCGGCTACCTTTATGTCTCTTCAAAACTTCTTATCGGTCGATAAACATTTACCTCTGTCAACGTTTTATTTAGAAGTATTGATTTAGAGAACTGATTAGACTGATCTAGTCTCTTGACTTCAATATCTGGCAGTCATGCATTGGTCAGACTGCTCTCTTCCGATTGGATGACTGTGACTGACTTTTGTAACGCACGTTTGGATTGGTAAATACACTCAATCTGTTTCGATCCGCTCTTCCCCTATAAAGAACCGCAGTACACGGCATTCTCTTCACATGTTTCTCATCACAAGATGTGGACTAACGTAGAATCTTCTACTCTTGTTTCTACCATGCTATATCGGACTGATCTACCAATGTATGTCCGATCATCATGGACTGTCATTCATATAACGGATACAGCCTTTCGGAAGAGAAGGATATATATGGAGAGGCAAGGTTGTTTAAAGAGAGTTCTCCTCTATGGCCTAACAGTGAGGAAAAATTTAAGGAAGAGAAGAAGATCTGTGAGATGTTCTCCGTGTTAACAAGATACTGTTAACATTACACAAGACGGCCATTTTCAGGGCCACTCATATGCCTCGAAAAGATATTAGCTTTCTTTGCCTCCATTTTGCCCTTGTCGCTAGACAGTCCCATATACAAAAAATATTCCCATGTTTAATTTCCCTTGTCCCTATACAGGCCCACCATCTTTAATTTCTCTTGTCCCTATACAGGCCCACCATGTTTAATTTCTTTTGTCCCTATAGAGGCCCACCATGTTTAATTTATCCTTGTCCTTTTTGTGCCCCACGACCTTTTGTCCCTATATCGCCCCAAGCTGTTTTTGACTGGATTTTCCATTGTCCACATAAATCTTGTCTCCAAAGCGCCCCATGCTCTTTTTGACTGGATTTTCCATTGTACCAATATCGCCCCATATTACTACTAATGTGTTATTGATAATTTTGCACAATAAATAGATGTTTTGTTGAAAAGTTTAAATAGTAAATCAATGTGTTTATTGGCAATATTGTATAAAAAAATTCATGTTTTGTTGATAAATTTGTACAGTAAACTTTTTAATCATACTTTGTATTCAAAACTGATGTTTTGTAGATGGTTTAGTGTAATAGACCGACATTGATAATTTTGTATAAAAAACTGATGATTTTTGTTATAAAAACTGATGATGATGGTCTTGTGTAATACACTTATGAATATGATCTAGTGTAATAAACTTATGATGATGAGCTTGTGTAATAATCTGATGATGATCTTGTTTAATAAACTTACGATGATGATCTTGGGTAATAAACTTATTATGATGATCTTGTGTAATAGACTTATTATGATTATCTTGAGTAATAAAATTATAATGTCCATCATGTGTAATAAACATATGATGATTTTGTGTAATAAAGTAATGATGATCTCTTGTAATAAATTTAAGATGTTTATCTTATGTAATATACCTCTGATAATTATCATGTGTAATAAACTTAAGATGATGATCTTGTGTAATAAACTTAAGATGATGATCTTATGCAATAAATTATAATGATGATATTTGGTAATAAACATATGCTGATGATTACGTGTAATAAACGTATGATGAGTATCTTGAATAATAAACTTATGTTGATGCTTTTGTGTAATATAATTACGATAATAATTTTGCGTAGTAAACATATGATGATAATCTTGTGTGATAAACTTATGATGATGATCTTGTGTAATAAATGCATGATGATTAACTTTCGTGATAAAATTATGATGATCATTGTGATCTTGTAGAATAAATTGATATTCATGATGATAATGATCTTATTGAATAATCTGATGATCATGGTTTGTAAGAATTCAACGATGATGATTGTGTTGATCTTTCAAAATTTTAAACATAGAAATTTTAAAACTAAAATTCAGAAATCAAGAGTTTTTCCTGATGCAGCCTTTAGCAGTTTATGAAAAAAATCGATACCCTGCTCTAGCAAGATAAGCTTATAACTCTATGTTGTCGTCATTTTAGCAATGTCATCATGAGCGGAATGACGACTGGACTGCAGGCATACGATTGTTGATTACGTGACAAATCCTTCTGTACAATTTAAAACTAGACATCATTGCAAATATTGGATGACATGGTGTTTACTGGAACAGACTTTTCTAAAAACAGAAAAGGATGGTAAGCGTCTGTCAGCTTTTTTGCATTGAGGGTGCTAAAGACTTCCATCTGTTGCCTGGCGTTAGTGAAGACACAGTAATGATTACTAAAGATGTTGTAGAAAATCTGTCAAGGTCACACATATTAGTCGAAAATTAATGCTAAATATAGTAACTTTAAATTGTACATAACACCATTTCAATTAATGGACGTCCGCTTTGTATCGAATGCAATTGATAATATTGCACAAACTGAACACGGTCTTGCTCTAAGACGATTAGGTATACTTCGGACAAAATGACGAGTAATCTTACAAGAAGGGTTGCCATTAGCAGAAGAAACACAAAAGGCAAGGACGGTTTCGCCGATGTAGAATGGGCTTTAAACGGAATAAACTTAGAATGTTTAATTTCTTCTTATTTGCGCCAGCTAATATAATTGATTCCGTTGTTGACTTTGACCAATATACTTGTGTTGTTATACTGCAAGGTAACTAACGTCAACAACAGTCCAAGCAAATCTATATGCGAATTTGTGTAATCTGATAGTCGTGAATGGGTTTGAAATATCTTTTGTAGTGAGGAGACTTTTATACGGTACGAGCAGGCATGCCCTTGATGGCTAACAAAAGGAAAATTGTTTTGTAAGTTCACTCGATCCAGTAATATACGTTCAGGTCTAATAAAGACATAAGATATAATTGGACTATGGAACAAAATCTACATATTCAGTACATTATCTGTTTCCTGCCAGATCGATATTATCGACTGCACATTGTACTGATTTCGCTACACGGATAGTAATACGTCATTTATTAAAATACTATTAAATACTGCAATGATATTTTGATTGATGCATACATTGTTTGGAAATGAGCATAAATTGGTACTTATTATTTTTCATTTGCACATACTACCTGGTAGTGGTATCATCAAAAGGAGTTTTAAATGAACACATGGACATTCTTATAAAGTTAGAGAATATAATGTTTCATCTGAATAGAAGCAACAATAATATTAATAATAACCACAGTTCCAGTCATCATCATCATCATCATCATCATCATCATCATCATCATCATCATCATCATCATCATCTGACATTGACTGCTGTCCATATTCATGGCAGAAGTCAAAGAATGCAAGCAACAAGGGCTAAAAGTTTGAATTACATGGAGCCATACCATCAAATGGTTTCAAGATGCAGGTAAATGTTATCGTTATGAAGAATCAATGTTGTATATCTCCAAAAAGTTTCTCGAAAGGAGATTATTTACAGTCAAAAACTCGTTTAGAATGGTGTGCTTTATGTCCTGAACATCCAATGCAGTCTATTATGCTACAGCATTTATAACCTTATAAACCACTCACAACAACCACACACACACACACACACACACACACACACACACACACACACACACACACACACACACACACACACAGATATTCCTTATCCTAGACAAGCCGTCACTTGATGTCTCCTTAACAAGTTTAAGGCTTCATTTGATCGCATTTCCATCTTACCCCAAAGTTTTTTTGAAATGTTTAGTGTGTCAATTTTTCGCTTTTAAAACACTTAGCGTGAAGCGTCAACTATTACGAGTTCCAAAGAGAAAGTTACTTCGGTGAGAAAAATATATCATAAAACAGTGTAGAAACTGTATAGAAGGGTCTTGATGTAGTTCCAGTTTTGTGAAGAATAACCAACCGTTACACAAATGTGAAAGTGAACTTCCTTCACATGTCTACCTGCAAGAAGACACAACACCAACAAAGAAGATCCTATCGCTCTCTCAACCTCTATTGGGCGCCCGAGAGATGTCGTCCTCATCCTGGCCACCACTCCTTGCCGCCATTATTGTCTTTTGTCGATGTTGGGGGAGAATAAATCTAAAACCGATATATCCAGAATGATGTTCATTGTGTACAACATTGTTAAATGTTGCTTGGATCGCCTTTCTCACTAGGTTTCAGTCATTTATCATTTTTCATTAAACACAAAAATATTCTGTCTTCAATAACATATGAAAACAAACAAGACATGAATCTGCTAATACTGAACGAAAATGAACGGAAATTGTTCTAAACTCTCCTAGGCCATGGTAACAGAATCCACCGGTATTAGAAAGAAAATATAAAAGTCACTTCTTCTGTTTTATCGCCGTCATTACACATAATTTGTATCGCTTTTCTCCCAAATGTGCTGATTATTAGTAAGTTAACTTAAAACGTCTGAAACCAGAATTACTCTAAACAAATAAGTAATTATATTTATACAAAACGTCTTTCCATATGAGCTGATAGAGAGAAGCGAGCTGTATGCAGCAAGTTTTCATTTTGGACCCCAGTTATCTTGTTACGGAAAAGGTCTGATGCAGTAACCAAACATTTACCTGTTAATTTACGCATAATCGGATGATTGCACACCTGTAATAAAGAAACAATTACTGACTAAATTACACAGAATGTGATGATTGCACTCTTATTATAAAGAAGAAATGAATACGAATTTTGAAAAATATGAGACGATTACACACCTGTGGTGAAGAACAAGTGATTTACTAATTTACACTGGATATGATCATTACACACCTCTAATAAATAAATAGTGACCCAATGACTGTAATTAACACAGAATGAGATGATTATAAGCCGGTAACAGAGAGAAAAAAATATCTACTAGTTTAACAGGATGTAATGATTAGACATTTGTAACTAAGAAAAGATACTTGTCAGGGATAATAATACAATTTGTTTCTGTCTGCATTATCCGGAGTTATTCATACCTTCACCAAGCTATATATCAACATTTAATTGTATTTGACAGAGTAAGACGAAAGAGAGTTGACGGACTTGCATTTTCAGAGCTAACAGGTAAAGAAACAGGAGTGTCAACTCACTTTATTATATATTTTGCGGGGGAAGGTAAAATGTGGCCAATATGTTTATTAACATTTTAGAACATTGCAGCAAATTATGCCATAAATATATTGTGGCTAGAGGTGGTCTCCCTGTTTGTTTTATAATGTCGCTGTCTTTTTTGTGGAGATTTGTACAACATTACCTGTGTGCCTTTGTTACGATTTTCACGCGTTGTTTTACGTTTTTCATGCCAATAAATATTCTAAGTATACGTTGAATATCGTTTTTCCACAAGCAGTGAATAAAAGTCAGAGTATTTGCCAATTCAGCAGACGTCTGCTGGAACCGCTCCGGTTACATAGTGTTAGATCGTCCGACGCGGATACAGGAGGACCTGGGTTCAATCCCCGGCCGAGTCATACCAAAGACTTATAAAAGGGTACTAACAGCTACCTCGCTTGGCATTCAGTATTATGAGTGTAGTGTTAGGACTGGTCGGCCTGGTGTCAGGATAATTTAACTGGTTGGGACACTATACTACATGATTGCGGCATGATGGCCCAGTGTTGCAAATCACTAGAAACTGCCTCACTGCAGACATCGTAGCGATATGACTGAAATATTGGTAAAGCTACTTTCAAAATACTAACCAAACAAAATAACCGAAGCAGATGTCTGGAAACAATGTTGTGGCAAGTGTGTAATTTGGGTCATGAGACATGAGAATAATTCGGGTCATGGGCCACGAATACAATTTCTATCATGAGAAACTAGTTTAATTTGTGTGGTGAGCTAATAAAAATTTGATAGTATTGAGAGGAACAGCTCTGTAGCTTTTCCATTACATTCCTACAATGTTTTAACAGAGGTTAACAACATATATATAAGTTTCTAGCGCAAAGGACTTATTAAGGTATAGGATTTAGTTTAAAGGCAACAAAGCATCTGCTACGCTGTTAAAATAACTGACAGAAAAGGTTGAAGACAACACGATTTGTGAAATTTAACAAATAGTTTATTTCGCTAGAATACAAAGTGAAAAAAAAAATAAGCAACATTCTTGGTTGCTTGGAGATTTGTGTGTTGGTCGCTCGTAACTAAAGCAATTCTGCGATGGATGGATTATTATGGCTAGTCATGTTCAAATCCATGATTTAAATATTCCTAGAATTGATATAAAATTACCAGGTAAATGTTAAACCAATCATGAAAACTGAGCGAAAACATGTACCAATTCAAAAATGTTTAATCTTGTATATTGTCTACAGAAAACTGCTTAACTGCTTTACTAGCTTTAGAAAGGGTCGACTCGTTCATTGCCAATTTTACAATGTGATATAAATATAAATTTGGCGAAATAAAATAAACTTTTGGCGAAAATTCATGAGGAATAAAATAAATAATTGCGTTGCCACACAACGATTTTGCCGTCTTAATTTTTTTGGAGACTTTTGTTCACCCTGCAAGGCGCCTCCTGTTTAAACCTATTTGTTTTCTAGAGAGATACATTAACGAAAAGGAATAGTTTCTTGGGATAATTTGTTGTTTTAAAGCTAAATAAATAATTGCGTTGCCACACACCGATTTTGCCGTCTTAATTATTTTGGAGACTTTTGTTCACCCTGCAAGGCGCCTCCTGTTTAAACCTATTTGTTTTCTAGAGAGATACATTAACGAAAAGGAATAGTTTCTTGGGAAAATTTGTTGTTTTAAAGTACGCATAGGATAACATTTCAGATCACTCATATTGACAAGATAAATACTCCCGGGCATCTGGAAGTAAATTCTCCCATCCGAAAATGTATGAACCATTCTATTTCTCCAAAAATCAAATACCTTCAGATCCCCGGATGTCATGAATATTGATGCTGTTCACATATAGATTTCGGAACAACTAATAGTGTTTCGCATAAGCATCACGATTCGGGATCACGTGTTTATTCAGAGCGCTTCAGTGTCAGAGGTGAGAAAATTAGGAATCAAAACTAAAAATTAAAATGTAATCTACCACAGTTAAATTCTATTTTGTCAACTAAAATGCTCGTCATTATTGCTAACATGATTGGAATATCGCCCAACAACGACTTAAATAAAGAATGCCTCTCAAGGATGCCCTAGACACTATTCAGAAGAATAGGTAATGATGTAAGCTTCCTTCTACTTTTTGTTCTGTACTACAATTAAATATAGAATACAAATATTTAAAAATAAATAAACATAGTCATCAGAACAATTAGAATCTTTATTAAATAGCTGAAGAAGATTCTAATATAGCTGCAGATAATATATTTTACATTCCGTGTTATGTTTTACTTTAATATTTCTGATATACTGATCAGAGAAAACATAAAAAGACATACCGCAATGCATGTGAAATCTCTTATAATATGTGGTAATTAGGATTTGACTTTCGCTATTAGTTTACTTAGATTTACTATGGTGAATGTTTGCTTGAGCTAGTGAAGTAAATACTCGAGAATAATAGTACGACATATTCAATTATATTGTTTACAATATTACAATTCTGTGGTCTTAAAATAAGTAGTAGAAAATAGAGAGATGCATCAATGGTTATACAATTCGACTTATATTTTATTTCCCTAGATCGAAATTGAAAAAATAAATTAAAGAAATTTACGATTTTGAGAATAAAATTCCAATTAATCCTAGAATTACATACACAGATCTTAATTACTAACGTTCGAAATAATCCAAATTAAATCGAACGCTGAAAGTTCTGTTATACAAATTCCAGCGCAAAATGAATGTCTGGACACATACAAGATGCAGTTTGTACTGATAAGATCATAGAACACGTCAGAATCATTTAAAATATGTTTTTTATTTTAAACGAAGATGTCAAAAGAGACCCTGATAAGGGTCTAAAGTACATGTTTCTACACGGATCTTAGTCATGATTACAACATCTGTTACCACAACAATGTGAAAAGCCTATATATTTACAATAACAACGAGTATAAAGCATGTTAATGAAAGTAGTTGCGTGCAAGGACAAATAATCCTGTCCCTCGTGTCAGCTTGCGTGCTCCCAATCTCAATAGATGGCCGCCCTTTGATTCATGACTACGAAAAAGGCTAATGCATTACAATTAGTAAAGAACAGAATTCATGAACAAGCTATGCTAGACAGCAGACATGTTGTGATAAAAGGTACAAAAAGGAACGAAGTTTAAATAAAACCTTGAACAGATTTTAATACAACTACTTCTCTGTTGGCATACAGGATATAATTAACCAGTTAAAATTGATGATGGAAGTAGCATTGGGAGCAAGCTATTTATATATTTATACGATGGGCATCGTAGACGACGTCTCATTCTTTTATCTATCTAAAATAGATTTCACCTTCGATAAAATAGATACAGATGAAGACATGAAAAACCATTGTCACTCATATAACGTACCCTCATTAAATCAATACCATCATTTTTCAGTAACAAAACAATACAAGAGAAAATAATTATAATCTTGTGATTTATTATATTTGTACACCGTAAAAGAATCCTAAGGTTTAATGTAACCTTAATTAATTATTAGATATGGAAACATATATGTAACTTACAACTTCCATTGCTTTAATCTATCTTATTTCCTTGAATGTGTATTTTTTGTGACTAGAAGATCGTGTTCAATATTAAAGTTATGTCTATCCATATATTTCATTCGTAGGTTAAGTTCATTCACAGCTTCACAATAATCGTTATACACCCACCCACTAAAGTTGGAATATATTTGTTGGATGACTGGTCGTTCATTTAAGGCACGACATACTCGACATGATATACATTTATCTCCAGGAATATGGGTCTCTTTCCATTTAAAATAGCTGTTATACAGCGTTTCGTTTTCATTCACTTGTTTGATGTACTTTGCTGCTTCACTTAAATTAGGAAAGTCGTACACGTTGATATAGGAATGGGGTAATACTGTGACAGGTTCGACATGTTTCCAGTTCACTATAGGTATTTGCTGACGCCTGATGGACAACCAGTATTTTTCTGTCACGTAATCTCGACAAAAGCTGTTCTCGAATGCTAGGTAAAATCTGTATTCTGCCATCTTATCATTGCATTCCTCGTCATATGGGTTGTCAGTGCTAGCCCCACACTTATTGTTATAACAAGTTCCGTACGTATCAATATTTAAGTATTTCTGCAATTCGTGCACTACTCTATACCTTCTAGCAAAGTCTGGGCAGTTACTAATCCTTACAGCTGCCATCTTGCTTTTCTGTCGGTAATAGTTAACAGATGTGTTAACTTTGCGCTTGTCCTCTGGCTGCAGTTCATGCATTTCGCCATAAGGATGAACGATAGTAGCATCCCGTCTGTACCACATGGTCCAATTGATTAATCCATTAAAGACAGAAAAATCTCCCCAAAGATTGCCGAGGGGTTCCATATTTACCAAAACCCACACCTGACTGGGCTCGCGGTGTTTTGGAAAATCAACTAATTTATGAGTTCCAACCACCCAATTCTCTGGCCAGGAATCATATAAGTGAAACATTATCACATCACTGGAGTTCAGTTCTCGCTGATCGCTCACCACATCGCAGGTATATTCACAGTGTGAGGCACATGATTTTTCTTGTTCAGCGAATATGTCTGGAGGTGTTCCGAAGAATTTGGTCCAGAATAGAATTTTTTTCGTTTTCTGTGCTGAGCTTCCGCCTGGAATGGAATGCCGTGGAAAGTATTGTACAAACTGTCCATGGTCTTGCTCTAAGATTGTTTCGGATTTGTCTTCTGACACAGACACGAACCTAATATACACAAGAAGGGATAGTAATAGCAAAAAACCCACACTCATGCATACCAAAGTTCTTCGATGCAGAATGAGTTTTCGAATGAGACACCATTGCAGTCGTTTCATTTATGTTCGGTTTTGTTAGTTACTGTAATCGTTTACAATGCAGAATCGGACCAATACAGTTACGTTTGTGTCCTACACTCCGAACCGATCTTGTAAAACAGTTTCAACATATATATCTCATTTATAGTCACCAGTGTAAACTGACACTCAAGAATTGGTTGGAAGTACCGTTGTGATTGGAAGATAACGAAATCGAAGACCTGCACACTCCATATGTCACCTTAGTTTCCTGCCGAACTTTGCTACATAGTGCAACGTTTAGTGGTTGTATTCTCTACAAAACAGGTGTACATCATCTTTGACATTTAACCATTTTAATTTTGTTAAAATTTATATTGATAAGTTATCCTATACATTTCTGAAGGAGTAAGATCTCTTTTACAAAATTGGATGGACTTATTTGTTGTGTGGTAGCTGACATTGATACGTAATCGTCCAAGATATGATTACAGTAGAATATGATATGTGATGAGGTTATTCCCACAAAACATGACATTTCAAAGCCATTACGTTTGACCAACGAAACCTTGAAATTTAGTTAGAACTACTCTTATGGTAATATTTAAATAGCTTTCTATTGTTCGAGAATTGCTTAAATCGACGTGTATTGTACAGCATTGCAAATTTACTCGATTTAGCACTCCCGCACACACCCTCCACCCCATTTTATAAACGAAAAGCATCTTGCTTAGTAATTTTATTATTCAATTTATAAATTCTAACCAGATTCTCACTAGTGGACCCCTACATTCATCTTTCTGGGTTTCAAACAAAACAGAAACGAATTCGTGGTATGTTTACCCAAGTTATACCTTACATAAATAAGTTTTATTAAAATTTGCGACTGGAGAATGGAAACCGGGACAGATCATATAAAAAATACAAACGCACAAACGTACAGTCACATTGTCACTTAAAGTTTGACCACCGTTTTCAGTGGTTCTCTTTACCTTCATTAGCGTATCAGAGACTCTTAACTTTGTAATGTGATCCCCTGTTTTGATACGAAAATTCATTTTTATAACCCAGTTTTGCCGTTTTCCGTGGTTCTCTTTACCTTCATTAGAGTATCAGAGACCCTTAACTTTCTAATGTGATTCCCTGTTTTGATACGAAAATTCATTTTTATAACCCAGTTTTGACACCAAGGAGATTTTTTAATTTAAGACTTGCGCCCCTAGGAGATAGATTAGTTTTATCATTGCACATATTTATAGGGTATTATGCACCTTGAGTAAACATACATAGAGATTTAGCTTTGCTGCCCATCTAGGACTTTTGGAAGAAAAGAAGAAAAAACATGAGTTGATTCAGCACAAAAATACATCCATCAAATCGCAAACTCTCGTGTATTAATTTCTGATTTTCAAATAGCACTAGATTCCTATAAGTTTGATAAGTAAGTATGAATATATTCCTTGTATAATTATGAAAAAAATTTACATATCAAAATTCATTAGAGACAACTGCACTAAGGTAGTAATTATAATATGTAATACAGAAGATACGCACCAAATGATAAACTCAGATGTAGAAATTTTGTTATTACCTAGAGTGAAATCACCTCAATTTCAAGTTCAAGTCCGGAGCGACCTTTAAAAGGGTAAAGGGAGGATGAAGCATGGAGCAAGAACCAGACAGGAAAGAGGAAGAAGACATGCAGTGTAGCCTGAAAACAAAGTTGACCAAGCTCTACACGTAGTTTAGACAAGGCAGACAAAAATGAGGGTTATTGTTTATTTATACCTTGAAAAACAAGTATTGATCGACACTGAAAAATGTTTAAAACTTGGCAAAGACTTTAATATATACAATATTATTTGATACGGAAAACCATGCAAATATACAATTGAAAATACATAGGCCGCCTTATATGATACCTGTCATCTATTTTGTAAATGGTAGTAACTATACTTATAGATATAGAGCAATCTGTTCAAGAGTTAAAGTAACCATAGGTAGGATAATACATAGAGTGAAGTAAATAACTGCTTGTAGTACAGATTTAAATTCCTGTGATAATCAAAATATAAACGAGATAAAATCATTTCATATATAGGTTGAAGTAAGCAATACTAGTCGTATACACAACAAATATTTTATACTGTCAAGCTCAACCTGCCCCTTTTCTAATTTAACTAATAAATTTATCATTATTATCTTAAAAATTTCAAAATACATGTAATGACAAAATGTCTGAGATCTTCAGCAATTAGACCTAACTATGTTGCAGTTTTCTAAAAAAAAATTAGACCTGTGAAAATTCCTATATCTATTTAAGCCTTGTAAAATAATGACTACACTTGAATTTATCAGTTTTTAATATGATCCATGCCAAAATATATCAAGATTATATTATGTATGCACTATCATTATATACATAAAAGCTTTAGAATGACATGAAGGCTTGCAAGAAACAGAATTTTTGTTTCATCTTTTATATAATCTTTTGGGTACAAATTTTAATTGCCCTGTCTGATTTGCATTCAGGTTTTGGTGAATACTGTAAATGATTTCTAAAATAACATATTTTGATGTAATAGGTTGTGAAACTTTAAATTCTTTCAATAACTTTTATGTATTTCTTGAGCATGTTATTGGATGTACAAATTATATATCACAAAAGGTGTGAATAGCTTGACAGATATGTGGGCTACATTACAGAGTACCTCTTTCACTATACATGATGTGTGTAGCAACTGTCTAAAAAATGTAACTTGCACATTGTACTGATAAAATCGAATGCTGAATCCATGTATACACATAATTAAAACTTGGGTAGTTACTCTTACAATACAACATTAGCAGTCATTTTCATTTCCAAGGTGGACTTGCAAAGATCAAAACCTTAAGTAAATACATGATTGTTGTAAATGATGAAATTTCCATGGTATCGTGATATTAGTTTTCAAGGTTGTTGTACCACATACATATGGAGATTGAGTATGCTTAATCTTTGCAACTGATTCCAGGAGATCATAACAAATGTGAAGTAAGACCGGCTGAGGGAACTTTTCATCCAGATGTTGTAGTTCCACCCAAGCCTGTTCCTTAATGTTTTGGAGCCAGAATCAAGGCAGTGTGGTGGTTATCACCCATCCACCGACACAGGATTGCCAGATTGGTGTGTGTGGGTGGAAAATGCAGGGAGATGCCGACAGACCTATACAAGATGTGTTGTGAGAGACAGCACTGTATATCACTTTTGCTGGTAGCGAATACATAAACGTTTGTTTTTAATGCGCATTGTCGCTTAATGCTTTATTCTTGATATGCTTAAGAGTTTATTTAACATATAATTTTTCATGAATTTTAGCGAGACTTCTTACAAAATGAGACATGCTTGGATTATTTCTTTGCAATCACTGTGAATGAATTTTACAATTGTAAGCCATCCAAAAACAAAAGGCCAGAGATGCATACATAAGCAAATGATAAGGAGTTTTATTTTGTACAATTTATACTCATCAAGTAGATTCTATTCATTACCTGGTTTCAATGTGGGTACCTCACTATGCTAAACAAATCTAAGCTGATGATGATAGAAACATAATATTATGTCGTCATCTGCAATCAGCCATTCCTATTTGATCCCAATGGAGGTGCCTCTGACTTCTAGAAATTTTCCCCAAACACTTAATATCAGTTCTGGTTGCGATGGAACACTCAGTGCTCATGTCAGAATAAAAACTTTGCAGTTTGTTTATTCATAAATATTTACATTTGAATTTTCTGATTAAAGATTAATCAACTTTGAATAAGTGGATGTTCTTAATTTTTTTTATTTCAAGATAATTTTTCAGAATTTCCAAGTTCTAATCCTTGATGAAGCTGTACGTGCGTTGGCCAGGATGTACCGACGAGGTGTTCTTGTACTTGACGATGAAGATGACTTGATGAGTGTGAATAGGCATGCTGCCTATAGGCAGTTCATACTATGGCAGCTTGGAAGACTAGGGTCTGGACAGACATGTGTCATTCCCTCTTGCTGTATCTGGCGGATACTTGACAAATATCCAGATGCTTTTGGACAATACATTGGTTTCCTGGCTTGCATGAACTTTTTTAAAACCATTCCGTACGCGCACAAATTTATATATACATGAATACCATGTCATTTGACTTCATTCTTTGTTTTGTTTTAACTGCACATAATATACCATCAAACAATAATGCTTCCATTCAGATAGTTTTAAACACCAATCTATTCTGGGTAAGGTCATATATTATCAATATAAAAATGTTCAGCACTTGCAGATACATTATACATTATTTTCAATTACTGACACTTACATTACTGTAATCCTAGCAGACCCATCCATATTTCAAGCACCTTTCATATATTACATAGCTAAAATCGAGACATCTTCTTCACCAAAACTTGAAATGATGGTGGTTCTTGAGATGCCAGGTTTCTGCTAATTCTCCTGGGATCATCTTTCGTAAGTTCTCTTCTCTTCATACCTTGCCTGTCCTCAAGTCGACAGATGAGGGCTTTCTGAATAAGCTCGCTGATGTGGGGATATGATTTATTTCTTTGCAAGGGTAGACGGACCATATGCCACTTTTTTGTTGTAACAGCGATGATACCTGTTTTAATGAAAATTGTATTTATTTAACTTGTGTGACAAGCATTCGAATATGTTTAACTATATAAAGTTTTCACCCAATATTTGAGCCTCATGACCAATTCCTAAGTAAGGGTTGTTTTTGTCCTTATTTGCTCTATCTCCTAAGTACTACTTGAGACAGCATTATTCTGCATTAGCATCCCCTCGGTTATCCCACCCCTCATACCCCACCCCCACTTTGTGAACCACAGCAATATTCGATAAAACATATTTGGATAATAAATTTAAAGTTAAATTTCACTGGTCAAATACGAATCTACATTTCTCTTTAAAGCACACAAATTATTTACTATGACTGTGATAGACTTTCCGTCCAAAATTTTAGATGGAAAAATAATTGGCCTCTGAAATAAAAATGTATAGTCTGTGATGTCCAGCGTAAGTAATATTCAGCTAATGGTTTGCTCACTTTCTAACATATTTGTTGAGGGCCAGGTATTGGTTTTTTTTTTTTTTTTGCTTTCAGTTTCTTGTCAAGGGTTTTCTTTTGGTACTGTCAACACTTTATTGGCTCTATGCTTCTGAGGAAATCCAAGCTTAGTGCTCTTTCCAAGGAGATACCGTGGCAGCTGATACAATCTCAACCGGGGTTGGATAGTATTAAACCTGCAGCCTTTTAATATGCATACAATTTAATATAATTTTTTAAGGACTTCGTTATTAACCTTAAAAATAAATAACAACTTTACAAAATATTCTAAGTATAAAAAAAGTGAATACAATAATTTCTATGTATAATAAACACCTATTCATAATGAGTTACTTAATTATGTTCACTGCAATCAATTAATGAATTTTAAGAAGCTATTATAAACGTGTATTAGCTACATTTGCCAATTGTCTTCAAAATTACTTATATCAGCTCCAATCATTTGTATACCAGATACATGTGGCTCATTTGAGCATAGAGGAAATTTACTTCTTATACATACAATTTAAATCGGGTATTGAGAAATGACATCTAATAATTATCTCAATTTTTTGTTTTAAATTAAATGTCATACGTGAATTCAGCATGAGTAAAGTGGATAGATGCGAGGTATAAATGGGAAACAGCTTAAAGAAAGCATATGTGATATGTAATCACAATTTCAAAGTATACAATCACTAGATCTCAAAGTATTCATTTACCTGTAGTGAGGGACGTGGACGGTGAAGGAAAAACAGCTTGCTAGACAGCACAGTATACGGGAACTTTTTTGCCTTACAAAAACAATTACAGTAACCTTTTTCCATGCATCAGGTAGCAGAGGAACTTGAGGCATTGTATCCCACTTCTGAGAAAGTAACATCCATGGTATTTTTTTAATTCTAGCTCAAACTAAGAAAAGTATGAAGTGGAGACTCAAACCTGCTGCAAAAGTTTTAAAAATGTCCTTCTTTATGCATTGTATTTGTTACATTATTGTTTTAAGTAACATGACAACTATAGCAACCACTCCCCCAAAACAGAAAATTCTGCAAGACATTTTTAATTTGTACCTTCCTGACTCAATAGCAGTGATTGAAGATGTATTCATTCTCTCTTTATGTCGTAAAAAGACGTGGCCAGATGTTGATATGAAACATGAAGATGTACCGCCCATTGAGTCTGCATGCTTTGGATAATCCATTGATTCATTCTTTGTAACTTTGTAACTAAAAACATGTAATAAAAATTCATTTGTATTATACTTATATTTGAAATCTGTTTCTTTGTGATTTGTATTAAACACTTAGAAGTGAAATACTTAATTTTAGCAAGGATACATAATAAAATATCTAAACAAAATTGACACAAATAAAACTCACTTGTTTGCAGCTCAGAACTATAACTGTACAGTAACAACCTGTCAGACATATTTATAATAATTATAATTATAATTATAATCTCCTTTTCTATCATGACTAGATATACTTTTGTAATTGTAGTCAATACAATGCTTTAAAATAAATTTACTAGTATGTAGTTGTACAATACAATCTTAGCATTCAGCCCATCATAGGCATGAGATCAACATTTTACTGAATCAGTTCAACATTAAACATGTATCATTTATTCAAATGTTTACATGAAAAGGTTGATAAATTGTATGCAGGTAATGTGCATGTCACATTAGCATAAGGTGCGTGTGTGTGAGGGAGAGAGATGATATAAATACTGATACTGCTTGAAAAAGGTATCTAAGTTCCCTCGCCGAATTTCAAAAACCTGTCTCACGAAGATAACTGAAATATGTACAAAAGGACCTTATGAGCACGCTGTTATAAAAAAACATATATTCCGTCCCAACATACAATACACACAATGCAGTCACGGAGAGAAATATTGTCTTTTTGATCAGCTGATCACATCTGTTTTGGGAATATTTCAAAGCAAATCAAGTCCTTGTGCAAACATTGTATTAATAAATCAGTGTGCTTTGAAACATACAGTAGGAACAGGATATTAAAAATTGGAGATCACTTATACACAGACATCACAGGCACTTGATTCTGGGGAAACTAATGTGTATCAACATATATAAACAGACATTAGTCCATGAACAACTTCGCCATTTCAGTGTTTGATACCAGTCCTAACTCTTCCATCAACGCTCATCATCGAACAAACTGGTCCCCATGACGAATCCTTGATAGGTCCCGTTCGGTCTCTCTGACAGTTTTTTTTACGTTTCTTCTCGGAACGCGACAAGCACGTGGGACCCTTACGTTTTTGACTCTCTCGTGTGTCCTCCATTTGTGTTTATAGTAGGTATTTAAATTAGAATCACGTGACTCATAACCCGCCCACTGAACGAAGATGACGTATAGGTTTTTGTGTTTTGTGGTCACGTGCGGCTTCCGTAACATTTCGTGAAATACAAGTTTCATTAAAAGCGGGCCCCTCATAAATTCATTTTCTCTCGTCTATTTATCAATTACCTAATTGAATCTTCAGAAACTCTTTCAGCTTATAAATCGACACATTCATTAGTTACATGATCTGCTACATTCACACAATAATAGACACTCTGCACTATTGTGCCTTTAACAGCTTGATGCTATTCAAAATGATTTTCATCCAGGCAGTTGTTGAGATATTCTAATTGCTTTGAACTAATATGTCTACTGATGTAAATAGCTAGCTCTGCTTTCTAGCCGATTATTGTTATTTCACTGGATACATTCTGTACAATGACTACATCAAGCGTACATGCGTCACGTCAATTTCAAGAACAACACAAGCCGGAAAGACAAAATTCACAAATATTGTGATATCTTTAATTATTACACAATAACAGCTCAAAAAAGTCACACCATATCCTTAAATTAAGAAATGTACCATTCTGTCCACTGCCACCTTAAATTATGTTGTAATACAAATTAAAGAAAAAGCACCGGTTAAGAGTAAAATCATGTAGAAGTTAGATTATAATAAAATGTTTCCGGATGGTTGTGGTGAGAAGTAGTTCTATCTCAATTTAGTGGTATTGATTGGCTGTGCGTTCATTGAGAAATACTCAAGGTAAATACTGATTATTACCATGAAATGATTGGGAAGGAGTTATTGTTTATTGTTTTAAATTTTATATTTACATGTCACTTTACAGACATGAGCATACGTACCATTGGGGAAGAGTTGCTATTTGAGAATTATTCTACTGAAATGCACATAGTCTTGAATCATATATAATAACGATGCATTCCACTACAGTATTTCCCCCATATCTGTACAAAGGAATGACCATCTAAATCTTTACATTAATCAATAAACCATGCAAGGCCTAAACCCTTAACTGTGTTTCCATGGGCGTATTCATGAACTGAGTGACCAGATTTAGAGATAATCGGATTTATTATCCAAACTAAATTGTAGTGTTTATGACTGAAGTGGATCTATTGTATTTGATATTTTACGTGAAAGGTTTCGATACCTCGTGAAATGTGAACCGTATGCGTCATAACGATGTACAAAAAATTAAAATGCACAGCTGAGTAGTTTTTTGTATTGGTGTTGACATATTGTTCAAGCACTACACAATAGAGATTATTGCTGGGGGAAGAACTGATTTGGATGTTCCCAAATGTGGACTAGAGATATATCCGCTTGAAGAAATTAGAAAAATATGCGTGTTAAAATTGTTAAGCTAAGTATTGGTGATTATAGACAGGTTGATTTGTTGAACCTACTGTATGTTAAAAGACACGCTGATAACTGAAACTCTTAAGATGGTACAAATTAGATTTTCTGAAATAATCAATATGGAATAATCAGTATGTATTCATCAATATGGAATAATCATTATGTATTAATCAATATGGAAAAATCAATATGATATTGTTATATCAGGCAATGAATAAGGAGAAATAGAGATTTGGATCTATATAATAAGTATTGCATATTCTTTACGAGGTCATTAGACAACCCAGACTAATATATTACTCCATGCTCAGGAATACTTTGTTTGTTTCATTAGAATTTCTAACGTAGCTTGAAAATGTTTCAGTCATATCGCTACCATGTCTGCATTGAGGCAGTATATAATGATGTCTAGCACTCTGGCATCATGACGCAGACATGTAGCATGATGTAATTATGTGCTGTTAAATATCTCGCAGTGTTAAATATCATAGAATGAGAAAGGCTTTAACAATCTTACTCTTTCATCTCTTTTTTTCTTCGTGACAGTACATGCATTTTACTTCATCTAATTGCTTATTTTTTATTATCGAACAGTTTTGGTGAGAAGTCAATGATTAAAAGTCCTAAACGTTATCAGTGGCACATATGCATTTCTAGGGAAATGCAGCATTTATTCATCTAAATCGTGATTCTGTTTAATACTTGAAAACATTTCCCTTTAAATGACATCCTACCATTTTTAATATAATAATCTTTAAGTGTTTCTGTGATAATGGAATTTGTTCCTTAATGACCATTTATAAAATAACAAGAATGTGATGTTCTGACCGAATCCAAGGCATTCTAAATAGGTTTCATTTAATTCTAGCAATACTGCTGTCACACCTGACTATTTTGTTTTCTTGGCACAAGCATGCCTGTGTTTGAAACAAAAAACCTTGACGATTAATATCGCATTTTCAGTCCCTCGGCTTAGGCTGAAGTAATCACTGAGCTGGAAACTAGCAAGTTCTGGACTTTTTGATCTTATTTACAATAGGCCCTAAATTCTTGTCCTAATATTCAAAGTGGAGAAATGTAGTTTTGCAACAAAACAGCTGTATTCAAAGACAACAGTAGAAATTGTATACTTCCTAATTTGAGCAAATTGATTTTGCGCTGAAAGATAGAGAGGTGTAACATTCCGGGGCTGGATTCCTGATACTAGTAGTTGGTTGATGATTTCAGGTAATAAAAGGATTTTAAGTTAATACGTTTGTCTGCTAAATTAATGTTTTATTAATAATTTTCTATGCTTTATTAATGTTTTGTTAATAATTTCGTATGCTTTATAAATCTTTCATTAATAATTACGTATGCTAAATTAATGTTTTATTTATAATTTCGCATACTATATTAAAGTTTTACTGGTAATTTGTTACAATAAAGGGATTTTTTTTGTTGCAGATTGTTTTATAATAAACGGATTTTTTGTTGAAGATTTTGTATAATAAATGGATACCTTTCTAGTAATTTTGTATAATAAACGTATGCTTTATTGATGTTTTTTTTAAAACATATTTATTATTTGTTGATAATTTTGTATAATAAATAGATATATTTTTATAATTGGGTATAATAAATGGACGTTTTGTTGATTTTGTTTATTAGAAATTTATGTTTTGTTCATACGCTTATATCATAATCTGATGCATTCGTGATAATTTTATATAATAAATGAATGTGTTATTGACAATATTGTATAGTAAATAGATGTTTTGTTGATACATTGGTATAATACATGAATGTATTATTGATAATTTTGTATAGCAAATAGACGTTTTGTTGGAAACATTTCTGTTAAACATGAATGTGTTATTGATTATTGTGCATAACAAA
This sequence comes from Unio delphinus, assembly GCA_029339505.1. Classification (NCBI taxonomy): domain Eukaryota; kingdom Metazoa; phylum Mollusca; class Bivalvia; order Unionida; family Unionidae; genus Unio; species Unio delphinus. Next base: position 84,616 of record JAQISU010000294.1, read on the forward strand.
TATAATTTATTTTATATATTTGTATAATAAACGAATGTGTTATTGATATATTTGCATACTAAATGCATTTATTTTGAATTTTTTGTAGAATAAAAGAATGTGTTATTGATAATTTTGTATAAATTAGTGTGTTTTTGATAATTTTGTACAATAAACAGATGTTTTGTTGAAAAGTTTAAATAATAAATGAATGTGTTTATTCACAATATTATATAAAAAAATGCATGTTTTGTTGATAAATTTGTACGTACAGTAAATATTTTAATCATACTTTTGTATTGAAAACTGATGTTTTGTAGATGGTTTAGTGCAATAGACCGACCTTGATAATTTTGTTTAATAAACTGATGATTGTTGGTTTAAAAACTGATGATGATGGTCTTGTGTAATAAACTTATGAGTATGATCTTGTGTAATACATTTATGATGAGTATTTGTTAAATAAGCTGATGATGATGATCTTGTATAATAAAATTATGATGATGATCTTGGATAATAAACTTATGATGATGATCTACTATAATAAACTTATGATGATGATCTTGTATTATAAACTTATTCTGAGTATCTTGGGTAATACAATTATATTGTCCATCATGTGTAATAAACTTATGATGATGATCTTGTGCAAAAAAGTAATGATGATGATCTTGTGTAATAAATTTAAGATGTTTATCTTATGTAATATACCTCTGATAATGATCTTGAATAATAAACTTAAGATGATGATCTTGTGTAATAAACTTAAAATGATGATCTTGTGCAAAAAATTATGATGATGATATTTGGTAATAAACATATGCTGATGATTACGTGTAATAAACGTATGATTAGTATCTTGAATAATAAACTTATGATGATGTTTTTGTGTAATATAATTACGATAATGATTTTGCGTAGTAAACGTATGATGATGATCCTGTGTAATAAACTTATGATGATGATCTTGTGTAATAAATGTATGATAATTATCTTTCGTGATAAAATTATGATGATTATTGTGATCTTGTGGAATAAATTGATATTGATGATGATGATCTTATTGAATAATCTGATTATTATGGTTTGTAAGAGTTCAACGATGATGATTGTGTTCATCTTTCGAAATTTTAAACAGACGTATTCCTCATTTTGCATTTGTTTAGTTTGTTTTTTTTAGAAATTTTAAAACTAAAATTCAGAAATGAATAGTGTTACTTGATGTAGCCATTTGCAGTTTATGAAAAAAAATCGATACCCTCCTCTAGCAAGATAATCTTATAACTCTATGTTGTCGTCCTTTTCGCAATGTCGTCATGAGCAGAATGACGACTGGACTGCAGGTATACGATTGTTGATTACGTGACAAATCCTTCTGTACAGTTTAAAACTAGACATCATTGCAAACATTGGATGACACGGTGTTTACTGGAACAGACTTTTCTGAAAACAGAAAAGGATAGTAAGCAGTCTGTCAGCTTTTTTGCATTGTCGAAAATTAATGCTAAATATAGTAACTTTAAATTGTACATAACACCATTTCAATTAATGGACGTCCGCTTTGTATCGAATGCAATTGATAATATTGCACAAACTGCACACGGTCTTGCTCTAAGACGATTACGTATACTTCGGACAAAATGACGAGTAATCTTACAAGAAGGGTTGCCATTAGCAGAAGAAACACAAAAAGGCATGGACGGCTTCGCCGATGTAGAATGGGCTTGAAACGGAATAAACTGTTTCATTTCTTTTTATTTGCGCCAGCTAATATAATTGATTCCGTTGTTGATTTTGACCAATATACTTGCGTTGGTGTCCTACAAGGTAAACAACAACGTCAACAACAGTCCAAGCAAATCTATGTGCCAGTTTGTGTAGTTTGATACTCGTGAATGGGTTTGAAATACTTTTGTATTGAGGAGACTATTATACGGAACGAGAAGGCATTTCCTTGATGTCTAACAAAAATGAAAACTGTTTTGTAAGTTCACTCGATCCAGTAATATACGTTCAGGTCTAATAAGGACATAAGATATAATTGGACTATGGAACAAAATTTACATATTCAGTACATTATCTGTTTCCTGGTAGATCGATATTATTGACTGCACATTGTACTGATTTCGCTACACGGACAGTAATACGTCATTTATTAAAGGACTATTAAATACTGCAATGATATTTTGATTGATGCATACATTGTTTGGAAATGAGTATAACTTGGTACTTATTATTCTTCATTGGCACATACTACCTGGTAGTGGTGTCATCAAAATGAGTTTTAAATGAACACATGGACGTTCTTATAAAGTTAGAGAATATATAATGTTTCATCTGAATAGAAGCAACAATAATATTAATAATAACCACAGTTCCAGTCGTCATCATCATCATCATCATCTGACATTGACTGCTGTCCAAATACATTGCAGAAGTCAAAGAATGCAAGCAACAAAGGCTAAAGGTTTGAATTACATGGAGCCATAACATCAAAGGGTTTCAAGATGCAGGTAAATGTTATCGTTATGAAGAAACAATGTTGTATATCTCCAAAAAGGTTTTCGAAAGGAGATTATTTACAGTCAACAACTCGTTTAGAATGGTGTGATTTATGTCCTGAAAATCCACTGCAGTCTATTATGCTGTCGCATTTTTAACCTTATAAACCACTCACAACAGCAACAACAACAACACACACACACACACACACACACACACACACACACACAGAGATATTCCTTATGCTTGACAAGCCGTCACTTGATGTCTCTATAACAAGCTTAAGGCTTCATTTGATCGCATTTCCACCTTACCCCAAAGTTTTTTGAAATCTTTAGTGTGTCAATTTTTCGCTTCTAAAGCACTTAGTGTGAAGCGTCAACTATTACGAGTTCCAAAGAGAAAGTTACTTCAGTGAGAAAGATGTATCATAAAACAGTGTAGAAACTATATAGAAGGGTTTTGATGTAGTTCCAGTTTTATGAAGAATTACCAACCATTACACAAATGTGAAAGTGAGCTTCCTTCACTTGTCTACCTGCAAGAAGACACAGAAACAACAAAAAAGATCCCATCGCTCACTCAACCTCCATTGGGCCCTCGAGAGCTGTTGTCCTCATCCTGGCCACCACTCCTTGCCGCCACTATTGTCTTCTGGCCGATGTTGGGTTAGAATATATCTCGTACCGATATATCCAGAATGATGTTTATTGTGTACAACATTGTTAAATGTTGCTTGGTTCGCCTTTTTTCACCTGGTTTCAGTCATTTATCCTTTTTCATTAAATAAAAAAATATTCTGTCTTCAATAACATATGAAAATAAACAAGATATGAATCTGTTAATACTGAATGCGAATGAACGGAAATTGTTCTAAACACTTCCAGGCCATGGTAACACAATCCACCAGTATTAGAAAGAAAATAAAAAAGTCACTCACTTCAGCTGTTTTATCACCGTCATTACACATAATTTGTATCACTTATATCCCAAATGTGTTGATTATTAGTAAAGTTAACTTGAAACGTCAGAAACCAGAAATTACTCTAAACAAATAAGTAATTAGATTTATGCAAAATGTTTTTCCCCATGAGCTGATGGAGGGAAGCGAGCTGTACGCAGCCAATTTTCATTTTGTACCCCAGTTATCTTCTTACAGAAAAGATCTGATGCAGTATCCAAACATTTACCTGTTAATTTACACATAATCGGATGATTGCACACATGTAATAAAGAAACAATTACCTACTAAATTACACAGAATGTGATGATGATTACACTCCTATTATAAAGAAGAAATGAATACGAATTTTGAAAAATATGAGACGATTACACACCTGTGGTGAAGAACAAGTGATTTACTAATTTACACGGGATATGATCATTACACACCTCTAATAAATAAATAGTGACCCAAATGACTGTAATTAACACAGAATGAGATGATTATAAACTGGTAACAGAGAGAAAAAATTACCTACTAATTATACAGGATGTAATGATTACACATTTGTAACTAAGAAAAGATAATTCTCAGAGATAATGAAACAATTTGTTTCTGTCTGCATTATCCGGAGTTATTCATAACTTCACCAAGCTATATATCAACATTAAATTGTATTTGACAGAATAAGACGAAAGAGAGTTGACGGACGTACATTTTCAGAGCTAACAGGTAAAGAAACATGAGTGTCGACTCACTTTATTATTTATTTTGCGGGGGAAGGTAAAATGTGGCCAATATATTGATTAACATTTTAGAACATTGCAGCAAATTATGTCATAAATATATTGTGGCTAGAGGTGGTCTCCCTGTTTGTTTTATGATGTCACTGTCTTTTTGTGTGGAGATTTGTACAACATTAGCTGTGAGCCTTTTTTACAATTTTCACGCGTTGTTTTACGTTTCTCGTGTCAAAAAAAAATATTCTAAGTATACGTTGAAAATCGTTTTTCCACAAGCAGTGAATAAAAGCCAGAGTATTTGCCAATTCGGCAGACGTCTGCTGGAACCGCTCCGGTTACATAGTGTTAGATCGTCCGACGCGGATATAGGAGGACCTGGGTTCAATCCCCGGCCGAGTCATACCAAAGACTTAAAAAAGGGTACTAACAACTGCCTCGCTTGGCATTCAGTATTAAGAGTGTGGTGTTAGGACTGGTCGGCCTGATGTCAGGATAATTTAACTGGTTGGGACACTATGCTACATGATTGCGGTATGATGGCCCATTGCTGGACATCACTATAAACTGCCTCACTGCAGACATCGTAGCGATATGACTGAAATATTCTAGAATGATCTAATGAGCCTTTTTATTAAAAAACCCATGAGACTTCATAATTCACTTAGGAATCTCCAAAACCATGACAATGATCAAAATATTAATTTCATCTTTGTTTACCTGAATATTAATCTTGATAATAAGATCATACAGTTAGGGAATAATGAAGCTAATGCTAGTTGTTTGCATTAATGAAATTTAAAATAAAAATAAAAGGTCAGTCAAATCAAACAGAAATGAACTCTATTTTGTACAAGGTCAAATCCAGCATATAATGTTACATTACAATAAAATTAAATTTAATTTTACAATTTTAAAATCTAACAGGCTAACAATTAAATTAAATATACATAACATATCACCAAACAACGAACTTAGACAATAATATAATCGATATTATGGAAAGTTCCAAAGTGAACAACAACTTACTTTGAAACAAATATTCGGGTTAACATCGTAAGAACCCCATTTTATACAAAGCTTCTCTACGATGGAATTACATGTTCACACTCAGCCTACACTGCTAACGAGTTCATTTCAATACAATGATTAACGAAAACGAACTGACGACTATACGATAACACTAAACTCTTGAACCGACGAGCTATTGACGTCATCTACAAATGTCTACAGTTCATTCTTAATGCGAGATCAGAATATATATATATATATATATATATATATATATATATATATATATATATATATAAGGAATTAATAACTTGTAATAGGGATAGTACATATTATTTTATTAAATGGCTGTTAAAGATTTTGCATCTTTGTAATAATAACGAAATGAATCTAGCTCAAAACACGTGATTCGACAGATTCCCAATATTATTTTAAGATTATCTTGTTTCTAAAGGTATGCATACTTCTGACATACTTATTTGATATAAAAAATAAAATGTAATGTCCATTATTAAAGATATTTTGTAAAAGATATTTTGCTAATAAATATCAGTGAAATTTTTATATCCATACAGTGGTACATATATATATGATTTGAAACAGTTAGGAATCCACCTTTCATGTTAATATTTTAATAAAAACGAATATCAAAATTAAAGTATTACAGATAACATGGATTATAACATTAAACTTAATATTCAGTGAATGAGTATTGTTGTTATTCTTGATCTTTATTGTGAATAATTTACTCTGACACATCAAATTGAAGGAACACTCTTGGTTGCTTGAAGATTTGTGTGTTGGTCGCACGTAACAAGAGCAATTCTGGGATGGATGGATTATTATGACTAGTCACGTTCAAATCCATGATTTAAAGATTCTTAGAATTGATATAAAATTACCAGGTAAATGTTAAACCTATCATGACACCCATTTGGAAACTTGCAAAAATTTTAAAATGTTTAATCTTGTATATTGTCTACAGAAAACTACAAAAGTGTTTTTCTCGCTATTGAAAGGGTCGACCCATTCAATGCCAATTTTGCAATGTTTGATAATATAAATTTGGCGAAATAAAATAAACTTTTGACGAAGATTTATGAGGATTAAAATAAACAATTGCGTTGTTAGAAAACGATTTCGCCGTCTTTATTATTTTAGAGACATTTGTTCAACCTGCAAGACGCCTCCTGTTTAAACCTATTTGTTTTCTAGGGAGATACATTAACGATATAACCTGATTGTAATGATACACAAAGGAATAGTTTCATTGGAAAATTTGTTGTTTCAAATATCGTTTATGATAACATTTCTGATCACTCATATTGACAATATAAATACTCCCGTGTCTGTGGATGAAAATTATCTCATGAGATAATTATCTTATGCATAACACTGTGTAAGACAGGTAACACTTTTTATAGTGGCGGCACAGGGGCAGACGTGATTTCCTTTGTAAAAATTAGTGTTATTGAATTGTACTCTTGAATGAATCATGAACCTGATATTGGCAAACTATGATGTATCCAGTACTCTCAATGGTTTTACTACTTAATCATTTTTCATTTAACACATGGAGTATATGATACTACTAGTAATGTGATCATTTCTTGCTCACTTCGAGTATTGTTATCTTTGTTCGCTTACTTAAACTAAGGTAATTTTTGTTTGCAAACTACTAGTAATGTTAGCTTTGCTTGCTCACTACGAGTAATGTGAGCTTTCTTCGTTCGCTCCTCGATCTTTACTTGCTCGCTATGAGTAATGTGATCTTTACTTGTAAAACAATGTGCGAGTAAAAATAATGTGTAGTACATATAGTAACGTTTAAGCCAAGTAATGGTTTCAGCGCAATGCTATGAAGTTCTCTTTCATAATTAAAGGGCAAGATCTCTTTAAATTTCAGTTAATTTTCCTGTGAAAATGATGATCGACTGATGTTACAGTAAAAAGCGTAGCGGTAAATTAGGCATATACTAAACATCCTATCTTTTATTTGACTTGAAAAATATTATTATATATTTTGTATCTACACTAGGTTTTACCCTCGATAAAATAGTTACAGTTGACGACATGTAAAACCATTATCGCTCTTGTAACGTACCCTTCTTAAATAAATACTGTCAGATGTTTCATTGGCAAGAAGAAACAAGTGAAAAGGACTACAGTCTATTGAATTATTACTTCCGTAAACCGTAAAAGAATTCTAAGGATTAATGTGACCTTAATTAATTATTAGATATGGAAACATATATGTAACTTACAACCTCCATGCATAGCTTTAATCTATATTATTTCCTTGAATGTGTATTTTTTGTGACTAGAAGATCGTGTTCAATATTAAAGTGATGTCTGTCCATATATTTCTTCCATAGGTTATGTTTATTCACAGCTTGACAATAATCGTTATACACCCACCCACTATGGTTTGAATATACTGGTGGGATGACTGGTCGTTCATTTAATACACGACATACTCGACATGACATACATTTACCTCCAGGAATATGGGTCTTTTTCCACTTAAAATAGCTGTTATACAGCGTTACCTTTCATTCACTTCTTTGATGTACTTTGCAGCTTCACTTAAATTAGGAAAGTCGTACACGTTGATATAGGAATGGGGTAAAACGGTGACTGGGTCGACATGTTTCCAGTTCGCTATAGGTATTTGCTGACGCCTGATGGCCAACCAGTATTTTCTGTCACGTAATCTCGACAAAAGCTGTTGTCAAATGCTAGGTAAAAGCTGTATTCCTACATCTTGAAATTGCATTCCTCGTCATATGGGTTGTCAGTGCGAGCTCCAATCTTATTGTTATAACAATTTCCGAATGTATCAATATCTAAGTATTTATGCTATTTCGTCACTACTCTATACCTTCTAGCATAGTCTGCTCAGTTACTAATCCTTACAGCTGCTAACTTGCTTATCTGTCAGTAATAGTTAACAGTTGTGTTAACTGTGCGTTTGTCCTCTGGCTGCTGTTCATACACTTCGCCATAATAATGAACGATAGTAGCATCCCGTCTGTACCAAATGCTCTAATTTATTAATCCATTGAAGACAGAAAAATCTCCCCAAAGGGTGCCGAGGGGTTCCATATTTACCAAAACCCACACCTGATTTGGGTCGTGGTGGCTTATAAAATCAACTAACTTTCGCGTTACCACCACCCAATTCTCAGAGCCAGGAATCATATAAGTGAAACATTATCGCATCACTGGAGTTCAGTTCTCGCTTATCGCTGACCAGAGCGCACGAATATCAGCAGTGTGAGGCACATGCTATTTCCTTTTCAGCAAATATATCCGGAGGTTTGCCGAAGAAATTTGTCCAGAAAAGAATCTTTTTCGTTTTATTCACTGCGTTTCCTGCTGGAATGGAATGCCATGGAAAGTATTGTATTAACTGTCCATGGTCTTGCTCTGGGATTGTTTCCGGTTTATCGTCTGAAGGCAACAATATCCTATAAAAGGCATCATTGTTAACATATATAGTTACGCCACCCCAAGATGTAAATTATATCATGTCCAAAACGCAAGATCTTTTTGTCCTTCCTTGGATAAAGAAAACCAAGGCCTTCACACTCTATTCGTCGCCTATTTCTCCTGTAAGAAACAAGCTACATACTGCAGAGTTTAGTGGCTGTATTCTCTACAAAACAGTTGTACATCATCTTTGTAATTAACCAATTTAATTTTGTTAAACATGCTATTGATAAGTTATCCTATGCATTTCCGAAGGAGCAAGATCTCTTTTACAAAAGTGGATGGACTCATTTGTTGTGTGGTAGTTGACATTGAGACATAATCGTCCAAGATAATGATTGTGGTAGTATATGATATTTTATAAGATTATTTCTACAAAATATGACATTTGATACCCATGCTAAGATTCCTTCGAAAAAGGCCATAACTGTGTAAGAAATAGGACCATAAAAAGATACATCAGATAACTGCTGACGTAAAGTGTACTGAATGTAGCAAACTTCAACATCAATTCATTAACAATGCAATTTTCATTTAAACAATTTGAGGATAAATGGTGTTACGCATATTTGATTTAAGTCATTTATTTTTGTTTTAATTGTTTGTTTGTGAGATTCAAAGTTGACATTTTAAGTTTAAGATTCATTCATTGGGAGATATTTTTCTAAAACGTGGGATGACCTGCACTCTACAAATAAACACAAGATGTTGACCTCATGTCTGACCTGGCTTCAGAGTTGTAAACAAGCTTTTGAAATGATTGGTTGACTCCAAGGGCTTTATGGAGCTCTGTTGTAAACATCTTTCTATTTTTAGTTCTTTGAGATTAAAAATAACTGATTCTCATCTAGGTCATACGTTATGTTTGGAGCGAACTATTTAGTAGAAGTTGGGCTGTTAGAATATTAAGTTTTATTATTTTGAGTTATTTTAAATTACCTTATACTGGAAATTATTTCAATTCGTTTGAATCAAGCGGATTTATTTTGTTATTTGTCTGACAAAACAATTGTGCTCATTGAATTTCATAAAACCAGAACAGACCTCATCACGTGACATCGTCCTCCATCTAGGATGCTTCACTAAGATTCGAACTTGGAATTATTAGGACATTTTATTAGCAGGACATTTGCAATTTCACTAGTGGATTATATTTTGAATTATTTTTGGATTACTTTTGGATTTGATTCTTAAATTTGTAAGTTTTTTTTTCTTTTCTGGAAAATATCTGTGCTCAATAAATTGTTTATTAAGTTTTTACACGCTTGTTTTTTTTCACTCTTTCTATGTTACTGTTTATTCAAGCCTAAGCACGTAACAATGGTCTAAATGATGATAAGATTAACCTGAAGTATAAGACTGACCTTACTTGTACCCTGGTATGAATTAAGCCCCTTCTCGTCAAGAGAAGATAAGATCAGATTGATTTAAAGTAGACATTATTAAAACAACATTTCATTGTTATCAATTTAATATAAAAGAACGAAAACATTGAATTATCTTGATCTGTAGGATACACATACATAACATAATGCACGAACATAACATACTACACTAATGTAAGATAACTCACAAGCATAGCATAATACACAAACATATCATAATGAAAAAATACACAAAGATAGCATAATACACAACATATAATACACAAACATATCACAATACACAAATATAACATAACACACAAACATCATAATACACACAAAATAACACACAAACATATCACAATGCACAGATATAACATAACCCATAAAAATGGCATAATGCACACATACAGAAGCCTGTGGTATTATTCCAAAGCGTGATCTACCACACTTACAGCGGACGCTCTTACCCTTATGTGCGATTATAGATCTGTCCAAAATGAATATCATGACTGTGTTTTTATTTTTTACGGGAAATTGGGAAGAACATAATTTCCAAAAATATAATTTTTGTGAACTAATGTATAAACAAGTAAGGTCATTAGCTCTGCAATGTTTAAATGGAATATACAATGCAAAATATACATTTTTATAATTTCTTAAAGGTACGGTTTTTAATTTTAAAAGAATAACCAATTAAAGATTAAATGACCTTATACTAATTGTAGAATCAATTATAATTATTTTCTCTTTCCATCTAATGGAGAAATCACCATTAATATAGTATGTGTTTTCATTGAATGTTATTATATTATACGTAGCACTCAAAATTATGACATTACTCATCATCAGGTGTAAAATATATATCGACATCATTGCAGTGGTAGGCTGGTAGCTATTCTGCAATCCTTACTCTAACTAAATAGCATCTTCACGTTGGTAACGAAACTGCATCCTCACTCCGATAACTCTATACTGCATCATTACGTCGGTAAATATAATATATCCTCACGTCGGTAACAATTCTGTTTCCTAACGTCTGTACCTATATTGTATTCTCACTTCTGTCCCTATAGTGAGTCATCGCGTGGGTAACAATACTGTATCATCACGTTGGTAACTATATTACTTCCTCACGAGGGGCCCAGAGTAGCCGAGTGGTCTAAAGCGCTCTCCGTGACGGATTACTGTCATCTCAGCTCTGTCTGTGTGAGTTCGAGTCTCAGATTCGGGCAATGTGGGTATGTGAGAAAGATTGACAGTAGCTTCTTGTGGGTTGGACGTTCTTTCTGGGGTTTTTGCTGAGTTCTTCCTCCACCATTATTACTGGCCGCCATTCATAGGTTATCGTGTTCTGAGAAATGGCGTCAAACAACAACAACAACTTCCTTACGTCGATAACTATACTGTATCGTATATAATTAGCTTTGAGACAGAAGTTATTAGCCTGCGAGAATCAAGAAATGTAGGAGATACAAAACACTTGAACATGAACATTCAGAATATTGTGTTCATAATAAAATTGACCAATGTGGATTAAGTACACATATTTAATTGTGTGTTGAAAAAGATCTCGCAGTGTTCAATATTACAGAATGAGAAACGCTTTAACAATCTTACTTTTTCATTGCATACATAACGATAAAAAGTAAACACAGTTTCTCGCTTCCAGTTCCATCTTCGTGAGAGTACTTTCATTTTATATCATCTAGTTGCTTATTTTTGTTATCGAACAGTTACGTGAGAGATCTATGATTACAAGTCCTAAAACTTTTTCAGTGGCATATATGCATTTCTAGGTAAATATAGCAGGTAGTCATCAAAATTTTGATCCCGTTTAAAGATAATGCTCTATTGAAAGTCATAAGATGCTAAGCCAATCTGATGCCAGATCACTTCATTACTATATAATTTGACCTTGCTCTTAATAAAAATCACTTGACATCTTCATGATGATAGCCCATTACTCAATATTCATCAAATCAGATCATAAATAAAGTGGTTACAAACTTGTGCAACTAGTTGCCACTTCAGTTGAGATCTCGTAATATAAGCTTATATTCCAAGTTTAATAAAGCTTACAAACATGTACAAATATGACAGTTAGAGTGATAACTGGTTCAGTCAGATGAAAGATCAAATAATTACTATAAATGGATATTAATCTTACTAAACTGTTGAAATCTCCATTATATAGACCTGTACTGCAGGTTTTATAAAAACTAAAAAATATGTTTTTATTATTGGTAAGAAGCTCAGCTAATTGGATGCAAGATCACCTTATTAATATGCTTTTATTATAGTTTCTGTTGAATTAGTCTGAAATCTTGAAATATGCTCATATTCCGTGCTTTACTTAAAGTTAAATCAAATATATGGATGATAGAGTGATAAAAATGTAATTGTTAATGGATGGAAGGATGAAGGCTATACAGGTCAAAAACGTAAAGTCACTTAACCTTATGGTCTGTGGAGTGAAAATTAAGTCAAATAGGTAAAATGGACATTTTTACAGTAGCTTTAGCCCTTGAACACAGATGTTATGGACTTTTTCATCCATGTAAGACCCTTAATTAGTGCTGAATCCTCCAAGTGAGTGTTGCAGGTAACACTCTCAGAATTAGGTTAATGAATGCATACCTGCAGAAAAAATGAACCTACACTATACAGAAATGGCATAATAGTTATCATGATTCCATGTGAGATTCAAGAGAGGGCTTTACATTAGATCTTCATTAATTCTTTTTAAGTCAACTTTTTAAACTAGCTGACTAAACGCTGTTTTTTTAATAAGTGAACGTATAATATTTAAAATTGAAAGTTATTTCAACAGCAATACAAACTATGATATTTTCAATATTTCTTTCTTGAATAAATATATGGGACTCTTTACATATAAGTTACATTTTAAAACTTTGTCTAGATTCAACTTTAATACTTTTTACTTCCTGTGTGCAATTTTTGCACACATTATATAAACTTTCATTAACTAATCAAATATACCAATACAAGTTACTAGCACATTTTAGTTTACACATTAACTCTTTGTTTCTGCATTGTTACAATACAACATAATTGTTTTAGTGTAAGATTCTTCAGAGTAAATTTTTTTTAAATATGCACTGATGCTGTTATAACTGGTAGTTTCAAGTTGAACATGACCTTATTTGAAAAAAGAGAAGTTGAACAAAATTATGTATTAGATTCTTGTAAAATATCAAAAAGAAAATATGTCTTTCTGAAACCAGGTTTTGTGTGGAACAAATGCCATTTAAATTTGGCTATAGTTTTTCATGAGAAATACCTTGGTAAACAGATTTTTGTTTGGATAAAATGAATGTCGTTTGTGGTCACCAGACAGGGATCTTGTGAAGAAAACTAAAAATGGTATTGCATTTATTAATATTTAAATTTTCGCAGTCAACTGTAAGATAGATAATCCTCTTTTTTATAGCATTTTCCATCAGAATCTGAATCTGAATCTAATTTATGTTCAAACCTTGCTGTTTTATTATATTAAGCAGAGAGAACATATAGAAAACAAAACTGTTCAGTCCCTTGTAACATTTTTAAAGATACAAAAATCGAATTGTTTAGGAGTGATCTACTAATCAAAATATGTAAATCTACTGGTCGGAAATCCATTATCACATGCAATACAAAAAAACATATCTTTAGAAAATTTTAGATTTAAATTTAATAACATATAATAGATGTTCATTGGGTCAATTTTAGAAGATAAATGTACAAAACTATGCCATATTTAATACTAATTCATACTGCGTATACTCTTTGAGTAGATGCGGGCTATTGTTTACTGAAGAAAATATCTGATTATTTACGGAATAGTTCAATAAAAGTGAATAATACTTGTAAATAATTTAACATAATATAACTAAGTACTCTTATTAATATTTTATAATTTTAAACCGATTGAGTTTCTAAAAATCAGTAGAAAATAATTTTAAATCTATACACACCTTTCTTGAACCCATTTCCAGAAGTTTTCTGCATAAAACGTTGTCCTCTGCTTCTCTTCAGACTTTGGAAATATCAGTTGAACATCTCTGGTAGCAAGAAATTTGACCTTATGCAGACTGAACTAACTGTTAAATGTCTTTTTACTGCCTCTATCAAAGCTAGTAGGTACCCAGCAGGTGGCTTTCATTGAAGAGCTAACCCTATTTCATGATGAGAGAAAATTTACACCAAGATAATTGCCTGGATAGAGCTTTTAACTCTTATCAATTCAAGATAGCTCAAAATAAGGCATTAGCTTTTATGACGTGTAGTACTTGTTCAGTTACCATTGTAGGACTTTGCCTACTCCATGATAATAAAACTTCAATAATGTTAGTTGTTTAAATGTTTTAAATATGTTTTTAATTTGGTACCAATGAATAAGTTGCAAACTTCAGTAACCAGTCTTTTGTTACATAGATTAAACACTGTCTCTACTTTTTTCAGTTGCAAATAGGATCAGCTTTATTATCAACCGATCCCGGCTGTGAGTTCTTCATGATGAATTTAGATAAAAGCTACTAAGTTCAGGAATATATCTGGGGAATTATCACTGAGAATAATAACAAAACTGATCATCAATTAAGTTATCATGGATGAAATGTCCTCACACATTGTATAGTAATCAAAATAAATTAGATCAAATATTATCTTAATAGTATAGTTTTCCTAATCTAGATTTTTTTCATTACAGCTCATACTGCTCAAACAATGAAATTTTCAAAACTCGGAAATGATATATTTATATTGATAGGAAAAACTGAAAAAAAATGTTGAAATAATCTTGTAATTTACACAAATGCTGCTAGACAACAAAAATATATGTGCTGCACTTTAGCTTTGGAGGCAGAACAAATGATAATAGCATGATTATGTTAATGCTATTTTCTATGCAGTGCAGAGGCAACTATATGTCTCTCTTGACTGTTTAAAGGGACTTTTTAATATTTTATTACATTGTGAACTTTGACCTGGAGAGTGTAGTGTTAGGACTGGTCGGCCTGGTGTCAGGATAATTTAACTGGTTGGGACATTATGATACATGATTGCGGCATGATGGCCCAGTGTTGCACATCACTAGAAACGGCCTCACTGCAGACATCGTAGCGATATGACTGAACTATTGGTAACGCTACGTTCAAAATACTAACCAAACAAAATAACCGAAGCAGATGTCTGGAAAGAATGGTTTTTTTATTTCTCAAAAAAAAATATATATAGAGAGACAGAGAGAGAAAGAGAGAGATAGAGAGAGAGAGAGAGAGAGAGAGAGAGAGAGAGAGAGAGAGAGAGAGAGAGAGAGAGAGAGAGAGAGAGAAAGAGAGCGGCGGGGGTGAGGGAGGGAGTGAGCGATTTGGGTGATGTGGCAAGTGTGTAATTTGGGTCATGAGACATGAGAATAATTCGGGTCATGGGACACGAATACAATTTGTGTCATGATAAACTAGTTTAATTTGTGTGGTGAGCTAATACAAATTTGATAGTATTGAGAGGACCAGCTCTGTAGCTTTTCCAATACATTCCTACAATGTTTTAGCAGAGGTTAATAACATATATATATATAAGTTTCTAGCGCAAGGGACTTATTAAGGTATAGGATTTAGTTTAAAGACAGCAAAGCATCTGCTACGCTGTTAATATAACTAACAGAAAAGGTTGAAGACAACACGATTTGTGAAATTTAACAAATACTTTATTTCGCTAGAATACAAAGTAAAAAAAAAAATAAGCAACATTCTTGGTTGCTTGGAGATTTGTGTGTTGGTCGCTCGTAACTAAAGCAATTCTGCGATGGATGGATTATTATGGCTAGTCACGTTCAAATCCATGATTTAAATATTCCTAGAATTGATATAAAATTACCAGGTAAATGTTAAACCAGATATGAAAACTGAGCAAAAACATGTACCAATTTAAAAATGTTTAATCTTGTATATTGTCTACAGAAAACTGCATAACTGCTTTACTAGCTTTAGAAAGGATCGACCC
Source organism: Unio delphinus (assembly GCA_029339505.1). Lineage (NCBI taxonomy): Eukaryota > Metazoa > Mollusca > Bivalvia > Unionida > Unionidae > Unio > Unio delphinus. The sequence goes on from JAQISU010000294.1 coordinate 100,656, forward strand.
GTTCATTGCCAATTTTACAATATAATATAAATATAAATTTGGCGAAATAAAATAAACTTTTGGCGAAAATTCATGAGGAATAAAATAAATAATTGCGTTGCCACACAACGATTTTGCCGTCTTAATTATTTTGGAGACTTTTGTTCACCCTGCAAGGCGCCTCCTGTTTAAACCTATTTGTTTTCTAGAGAGATACATTAACGAAAAGGAATAGTTTCTTGGGATAATTTGTTGTGTTAAAGCTAAATACATGTAAATAATTGCGTTGCCACACAACGATTTTGCCGTCTTAATTATTTTGGAGACTTTTGTTCACCCTGCAAGGCGCCTCCTGTTTAAACCTATTTGTTTTCTAGAGAGATACATTAACGAAAAGGAATAGTTTCTTGGGATAATTTGTTGCTTTAAAGCTCGCATAGGATACCATTTTAGATCACTCATATTGTCAAGATAAATACTCCCAGGCATCTGGAAGTAAATTCTCCCATCCGAAAATGTATGAACCATTTTATTTCTCCAAAAATCAAATACCTTCAGATCCCCGGATGTCATGAATATTGATGCTGTTCACATATAGATTTCGGAACCACTAATAGTGTTTCGCAAAAGCATCACGATTCGGGATCACGTGTTTATTCAAAGCGCTTCAGTGTCAGAGGTGAGAAAATTAGGAATCAAAACTAAAAATTAAAATGTAATCTACCACAGTTAAATTCTATTTTGTCAACTAAAATGCTCGTCATTATTGCTAACATGATTGGAATGTCGCCCAACAACGACTTAAATTAAGAATGTCTCTCAAGGATGCCCTAGACACTATTCAGAAGGATAGGTAATGATATAAGCTTCCTTCTACTTTTTGTTCTGTACTACAATTAAATATAGAATAAATATATTTAAAAATAAATAAACATTGCCATCGGAACAATTAGAATCTTTTTTAAATAGCTGAAGAAGATTCTAATATAGCTGCAGATAATATATTTTACATTCCGTGTTATGTTTTACTTTAATATTTCTGATATACTGATCAGAGAAAACATAAAAAGACATACCGCAATGCATGTGAAATCTCTTATAATATGTGGTAATTAGGTTTTGACTTACGCTATTAGTTTACTTAGATTTACTATGGTGAATGTTTGCTTGAGATAGTGAAGTAAATACTCGAGAATAATAGTACGACATATTCAATCATATTGTTTACAATATTACGATTCTGTGGTCTTAAAATAAGTAGTAGAAAAAAGAGAAAAGCATTAATGGTTATACAATTGTACGTATATTTTATTTCCCTTGATCGAAATTGAAAAATTAAATTAAAGAAATTTACGATTTTGAGAATAAAATTCTAATTAATCCTTGAATTACATACACAGATCTTAATCACTCACGTTCGAAATAATCCAAATTAAATCGAACGCTGAAAGTTCTGATATACAAATTCCAGCGCAAAATGAATGTTTGGATACATAGAAATTGCAGTTTGTACTGATAAGATCATAGAACACGTCAGAATCATTTAAAAAATATTTTGTATTTTAAATGAAGATGTCAAAAGAGACCCTGATAAGGGTCTAAAGTACATGTTTCTACACGGATCTTAGTCATGATTACAACATCTGTTACCACAACAATGTGAAAAGCCTATAGATTTACAATAACAACGAGTATAAAGCATGTTAATGAAAGTAGTTGCGTGCAAGGACAAATAATCCTGTCCCTCGTGTCAGTTTGCGTGCTCCCGATCTCAGTACATGGCCGCCCTTTGATTCATGACTACGAAAAAGGCTACTGCATTACAATTTGTAAAGAACAGAATTCATGCACAAGCTATGTTAGAGAGCACATGTTGCGATAAAAGGTTCAAAAAGGAACAAAATTTAAAAAAAACCTTGAACAGATTTTAATACAACTACTTCTCTGTTGGCATACAGGATAGAATTAACCAGTTAAAATTGATGATGGAAGTAGCATTGGGTGCAAGCTATTTATATATTTATTAGATGCGCATCGTAGACGACGTCTCATTCTTTTAATCGACTACATCCTGCGTTAGCAAGTTGCATGACATGTTTACATATAGTGATACGAGATGTACAATAGCAAAAACTGTTTGGTTTAATCTGGCTGACTGTTTATGCATAACAATGTGAAAGACAGAGAATACTGTTTGTAGTGGCCGCACAGGGGCAGAGGGGATTTTCTTTTTAAACATGAGTGTTACTGAATCGTAGTCTTGAATGAATCAGGAACCTGACATTGGCAAAATATGATGTCTCCAGTACTCTCAATGGTTTTACTACTTAATCATTTTTCAATTAACACATGGAGTATATAATACTAGTAGTAATGTGATCATTTCTTGCTCATTACGAGTATTGTTATCTTTCGTCGCTCACAAGTAAGGTAATCTTTGGTTGCAAACTACGAGTAATGTTAGCTTTGCTTTCTCACTACGAGTAATGTGATCTTTACTTGTTAAACAATGTGGGAGAACAAACTTGCAATATTCGATAAGTAGTGAAATAAAGTATAGAACATATAGTATCTTTCAAGCCAATAACTCCAAAGGTGTTAATGCTTTCAGATCAATGTTAAGAAGTTCTCTTATATAATTAAAGAGCCAGAACTCATTACAATTTCAATTAGTTTTCTGATGCAAATGATGATGAACTGATGTTACAGTAAAAACGGGCAGCGGTAAATTAGACAAATACTCAACATCCTATGCTAGTTTGATTTGAAAAATATTCTTATATATTATCTATCCAAAATAGATTTCACCCTCGATAAAACAGTTACAGATGACGACATGAAAAACCATTGTCACTCTTATAATGTACCCTCTTTAACTAAATACCATCATGTTTCAGTGACAAAACAATACAAGTGAAAAGAATTATAATCTTGTGATTTATTACCTTTCTAAACCGTAAAAGAATTCTAAGGTTTAATGTAACCTTAATTAATTATTAGATATGGAAACATATATGTAACTTACAACCTCCATGCATAGCTTTAATCTATCTTATTTCCTTGAATGTGTATATTTTTTCACTTGAAGATCGTGTTCAATATTAAAGTGATGTCTATTCATATATTTCTTTCGTAGGTTAAGTTCATTCACAGCTTCACAATAATCGTTATACACCCACCCACTAAAGTTGGAATATATTTGTTGGATGACTGGTCGTTCATTTAAGGCACGACATACTTGACATGATATACATTTATCTCCAGGAATATGGGTCTCTTTCCATTTAAAATAGCTGTTATACAGCGTTTCGTTTTCATTCACTTTTTGATGTACTTTGCAGCTTCACTTAAATTAGGAAAGTCGTACACGTTGATATAGGAATGGGGTAAAACTGTAACAGGTTCGACATGTTTCCAGTTCACTATAGGTATTTGCTGACGGCTGATGGACAACCAGTAATTTTCTGTCACGTAATCTCGACAAAAGCTGTTGTCAAATGCTAGGTAAAATCTGTATTCCGCCATCTTATCATTGCATTCCTCGTCATATGGGTTGTCAGTGCTAGCCCCACACTTATTGTTATAACAAGTACCGTACGTATCAATATTAAAGTATTTCTGCAATTCCTGCACTACTCTATACCTTCTAGCATAGTCTGGGCAGTTACTAATCCTTACAGCTGTCATCTTGCTTTTATGTCGGTAATAGTTAACAGATGTGTTAGTTTTGCGCTTGTCCTTTGGCTGCAGTTCATACATTTCGCCATAAGGATGAACGATAGTAGCATCCCGTCTGTACCACAAGGTCCAATTTATTAATCCATTAAAGACAGAAAAATCTCCCCAAAGATTGCCGAGGGGTTCCATATTTACCAAAACCCACACCTGACTGGGGTCGCGGAGTTTTGGAAAATCAACTAATTTTTGAGTTCCAACCACCCATTCTCTGGCCAGGAATCATATAAGTGAAACATTATCACATCACTGGAGTTCAGTTCTCGCTGATCGGTCACCACAGCGCAGGTATATTCACAGTGTGAGGCACATGATTTTTCCTGTTCAGCGAACATGTCTGGAGGTGTGCCGAAGAATTTGGTCCAGAATAGAATCTTTTTCGTTTTCTGTGCTGAGCTTCCGGCTGGAATGGAATGCCGTGGAAAGTATTGTATAAACTGTCCATGGTCTTGCTCTAAGCTTGTTTCGGATTTGTCTTCTGACAAAGACACGAACCGAATATACCCAAGAATGGATAGTAATAGCAAAAAACCCACACTCATGCATACCAAAGTTCTCCGATGCAGAATGGATTTTCGAAAGAAACACCATAGCAGTCGTTCCATTTATGTTCTGTTTTGTCAGTTACTGTAATCGTTTACAATGCAGAATCGGGCCAGTACAGTTACGTTTGTTTCCTACACTCCGAACCGATCTTGTAAAACAGTTTCAAGCATATATATCTCATTTATAGGCACCAGTGTAAACTGATACTCATGGATTGGTTGGAAATACCGTTGTGATTAGAAGATAACGAAATCAAAGACCTGCACACTCCATATGTCACCTTTGTTTCCTGCAGAACTTTGCTACATAGTGCAAAGTTTAGTGGTTGTATTCTCTACAAAACAGGTGTACATCATCTTTGACATTTTAACCATTTTAATTTTGTTAAAATTTTATATTGATAAGTTATCCTATACATTTCTGAAGGATTAAGATCTCTGTTACAAAATTGGACGGACTCATTTGTTGTGTGGTAGCTGACATTGATACGTAATCGTCCAAGATATGATTATAGTAGAATATGATATCTGATGAGGTTATTCCCACAAAACATGACATTTCAAAGCCATTACGTTTTGACCAATGAAACCTTGAAATTTTGTTAGAACTACTCTTATGGTAATATTTAAATAGCTTTGTATTGTTCGATAATTACTTAAATCGACGTGTATTGTACAGCATTGCAAATGTACCCGATTTAGCACTCCCGCACATACCCTCCACCCCATTTTATAAACGAAAAGCATCTTGCTTAGTAATTTTATTATTCAATTTATAAATTCTAACCAGATTCTCACTAGTGGACCCCTACATTCATCTTTCTGGGTTTCAAACAATGCGGAAACGAATTCGTGGTATGCTTCCCCAAGTTATACCTTACATAAATAAGTTTTATTAAAATTTGCGACTGGAGAATGGAATCCGGGACAGATCATATAAAAAATACAAACGCACAAACGTACAGTCACATTGTCACTTAAAGTTTGACCGCCGTTTTCAGTGGTTCTCTTTACCTTCATTAGCGTATCAGAGACCCTTAACTTTGTAATGTGATCCCCTGTTTTGATACGAAAATTCATTTTTATAACCCAGTTTTGCCGTTTTCAGTGGTTCTTTTTACCTTCATTAGCGTATCAGAGACGCTTAACCTTATAATGTGATCCCCTGTTTTGATACGAAAATTCATTTTTATAACCCAGTTTTGACACCAAGGAGATTTTTGAATTTAAGACTTGCACCCCTAGGATATAGACTTGTTTTATCCTTGCACATATTTATAGGGTATTATGCACCTTGAGTAAACATACATAGAGATTTAGCTTTGCTGCCCATCTAGGACTTTTGGAAGAAAAGAAGAAAAAACATGAGTTGATTCAGCACAAAAATACATCCATCAAATTGCAAACTCACGTGTATTAATTTCTGATTTTCAAATAGCACTAGATTCCTATAAGTTTGATAAGTAAGTATGAATATATTCCTTGTATAATTATGAAAAAATTTACATATCAAAATTCATTAGAGACAACTGCACTAAGGTAGTAATTATAATATGTAATACAGAAGATACGCACCAAATGATAAACTCAAATGTAGAAATTTTGTTATTACCTAGAGTGAAATCACCTCAATTTCAAGTTCAAGTCCGGAGCGACCTTTAAAAGGGTAAAGGAAGGATGAGGCATGGAGCAAGAACCAGACAGGAAAGAGGAAGAAGACATGCAGTGCAGACTGAAAACAAAGCTGACCAAGCTCTACACGTAGTTCAGACCAGGCAGACAAAAATGAGGGTTATTGTTTATTTATACCTTGCAAAACAAGTATTGATCGACACTGAAAAATGTTTAAAACTTGGCAAAGACTTTAATATATACAATAATATTTGATACGGAAAACCATGCAAATATACAATTGAAAATACATAGGCCGCCTTATATGATACCTGTCATCTATTTTGTAAATGGTAGTAACTATACTTATAGATATAGAGCAATCTGTTCAAGAGTTAAAGTAACCATAGGTAGTAAAATACATAGAGTGAAGTAAATAACTGCTTGTAGTACAGATTTAAATTCCTGTGATAATCAAAATATAAACGAGATAAAATCATTTCATATATAGGTTGAAGTAAGCAATACTAGTCGTATACACAACAAACATTTTATACTGTCAATCTCAACCTGCCCCTTTTCTAATTTAAGTAATAAATTTATCATTTTTATTTTAAAAATTTCAAAATACATGTAATGACAAAATGTCTGAGATCTTCAGCAATTAGACCTAACTATGTTGCAGTTTTCTAAAAAATTTAGACCTGTAAAAATTCCTATATCTATTTAAGCCTTGTAAAATAATGACTACACTTGAATTCATCAGTTTTCAATATGATCCATGCCAAAATATATCAAGATTATATTATGTATGCACTATCATTATAAACATAAAAACTTTCGAATGACATGAAGGCTTGCAAGAAACAGAATTTGTGTTTCATCTTTTATATAATCTTTTGGGTACAAATTTTAATTGCCCTGTCTGATTTGCATTCAGGTTTTGGTGAATACTGTAAATGATTTCTAAAATAACATATTTTGATGTAATAGGTTGTGAAACGTTAAATTCTTTCAATAACTTTTATGTATTTCTTAAGCATGTTATTGGATGTACAAATTACATATCACAAAAGGTGTGAATAGCTTGACAGATATGTGGGCTACATTACAGAGTACCTCTTTCACTATACATGATATGTGTAGCAACTGACTAAAAAATGTAACTTGCACTTTGTACTGATAAAATGAAATACTGCATCCATGTATACACATAATTAAAACTTGGGTAGTTACTCTTACAATACAACAATAGCAGTCATTTTCATTTCCAAGGTGGACTTGCAAAGATTGAAACCTTAAGTAAATACATGATTGTTGTAAATGATGATATTTCCATGGTATCGTGATATTAGTTTTCAAGGTTGTTGTACCACATACATATGGAGATTGAGTATGCTTAATCTTTGCAACTGATTCCAGGAGATCATAACAAATGTGAAGTAAGACCGGCTGAGGGAACTTTTCATCCAGATGTTGTAGTTCCACCCAAACCTGTTCCCTAATGTTTTGGAGCCAGAATCAAGGCAGTGTGGTGGTTATCACCCATCCACCGACACAGGATTGCCAGATTGGTGTGTGTGGGTGGAAAATGCAGGGAGATGCCCACATATCTATACAAGATGTGTTGTGAGAGACAGCACTGTGTATCACTTTTGCTGGTAGCGAATACATAAACTTTTGTTTATAATGCGCATTGTCGCTTAATGCTTTATTCTTGATATGCTTAAGAGTGTATTTAACGTATAATGTTTCATGAATTTTAGCGAGACCTCTTACAAAATGAGACATGCCTGGATTATTTCTTTGCAATAACTGTAAATGAATTTTACAAATGTAAGCCATCCATAAACAAAAAAAAACAGAGATGCATACATACGCAAATGATACGGAGTTTTATTTTTTACAATTGATACTCATCAAGTAGATTCTATTCATTACCTGGTTTCAATGTGGGTACCTCACTATGCTAAACAAATCTAAGCTGATGATGATGATAGAGAGATAATATTATATCGTCATCTGCAATCAGCCATTCCTATTTGATCCCAATGCAGGTGCCTCTGACTTTTAGAAATGCTCCCCAAACACTTAATATCAGTTCTGGTTTCGATGGAACACTCAGTGCTTATGTCAGAATAAAAATGTTGCAGTTTGTTTATGCATAAATATTTTACATTTGAATTTTATGATTAAAGATTAATCAACTTTGAGTTAGTGGATGTTCTTAATTTTTTTATTTCAATATAATTTTTCAGAATTTCCAAGTTCTAATTCTTGGTGAAGCTGTACGTGCGTTGGCCAGGATGTACCGACGAGGTGTTCTTGTACTTGACGATGAAGTTGACTTTATGAGCGCGAACAGGCATGCTGCTTATAGGCAGTTCGTACTATGGCAGCTTGGAAGACTAGGGTCTGGACAGACATGTGTCATTCCCTCTTGCTGTATCTGGCGGATACTTGACAAATATCCAGATGCTTTTGGACAATACACTAGTTTCCTGGCTTGCATGAACTTTTTTTTAAAACATTTCCTACGCGCACAAATTTATATATACATGAATACCATGTCATTTGACTTCATTCTTTGTTTTGTTGTAACTGCACATAATATACCATCAAACAATAATGCTTCCATTCAGATAGTTTTAAACACCAGTCTATTCTGGGTAAGGTCATATATTATCAATATAAAAATGTTCAGCACTTGCAGATACATTATACATTTTTTTCAATTACTGACACATACATTACTGTAATCTTAGCAGACACATCCATATATCAAGCACCTTTCATATATTACATAGCTAAAATCGAGAGATCTTCTCCTTCACCAAAACTTGAAATGATGGTGGTTCTTCAGAAGCCAGGTCTCTGCTAATTCTCCTGGGATCATCTTTCTTAAGTCCTCTTCTCCTCATACCCTGCATGTCCTCAAGACGACAGATGAGGGCTTTCTGAATAAGCTCGCTGATGTGGGGATATGATTTATTTCTTTGCAAGGGTAGACGGACCATATGCCACTTTTTTGTTGTAACAGCGATAATACCTGTTTGAATGAAAATTGTATTTATTTAACTTGTGTGACAAGCATTCGAACATGTTTAACTATATAAAGTTTTCACCCAATATTTGAGCCTCATGACCAGTTCCTAAGGAAGGGTTGTTCTCCTCCTTTTTTGTTCTATCTCCTAAGTACTACTTGAGACAGCATTATTCAGCATTAGCACCCCCTCGGTTATCCCACCCCTCATACACCACCCCCACTTTGTGAACCACAGCAATATTCGATAAAACATTTGGAAAATAAATTTAAGGTTAAATTTCACTGGTCAAATACGAATCTACATTTCTCTCTAAAGCACACAAAAAACATACAAATTATTTAATATGACTGTGATAGACTTTGCGTCCAAAATTTTAGATGGAAAAATAATTGGCCTCTGAAATAAAAATGTATAGTCTGTGATGTCCAGCGTAAGTAATATGCAGCTAATGATTTGCTCACTTTCTAACATATTTGTTGAGGGCCAGGTTTCGTTTTGTTTTCTTTTTTGCTTTCAGTTTCTTGTCAAGGGTTTTCTTTTGGTATTTTTATAGCACTGTCAACACTTTATTGGCTCTATGCTTCTGAGGAAATCCAAGCTTAGTGCTCTTTTCAAGAAGACACCGTGGCAGCTGATACAATCTCACCCGGGGTGGGATGGTATTAAACCTACAGCCTTTTAATATGTATAAAATTTAATATAATTTTTTAAGGACTTAAACCTTAAAAATAAATAACAACTTTACAAAATATTCTAAGTCTAAAAAGGTGAATACAATAATTTCTATGTATAATAAACACCCATTCATAATGAGTTACTTAATTATGTTCACTGCAATCGATTAATGAATTTTAAGAAGCTATTATAAACGTGTATTAGCTACATTTGCCAATTGTCTTCAAAATTACTGACATCAGCTCCCATCATTTGTATACCAGATACATGTGGCTCATTTGAGCATAGAGGAAATTTATTTCTTATACATACAATTAAAATCGGTTATTGAGAAATGACATCTTATAATTATCTCAATTTTTGTTTAAAATTAAATGGCGTACGTGAATTCAGCATGAGTAAAGTGGATAGATGCGAAGTGGGTGTTAGCAAGAACTGCCTGCGGGGACATAGGTATAAAAGGGAAACAGCTTAAAGAAAGCATATGTGATATGTAATCACAATTTTAAAGTATACAATCACTAGTTCTCAAAGTATTAATTTACCTGTAGTGAGGGACGTGGATTGTGAAGGAGAAACAGCTGGCTAGCCAGCACAGTATACGGGAACGTTTTTGCCTAACAAAAACAATTACAGTAAACATAGCCTTTTTCCATGCATCAGGTAGCAGATGAACTTGAGGCATCCTATCCCACTATTGAGAAAGTAACATCCATGGTATTATTTTAATTCTAGCTCAAACTAAGAAAAGTATGAAGTGGAGACTCAAAAATGCTGCAAAAGGTTTTAAAATGTCCTTCTATCAGCATTGTATTTGTTACATTATTGTTTTCAGTAGCATGGCAACTATAACAACCACTCCCCCAAAACAGAAAATTCTGCAAGACATTTTTAATTTGTACCTTCCTGACTCAATAGAAGTGATTGAAGGTGTCTTCATTCTCTCTGTATGATGTATTAAGACTTGGCCAGATGTTGATATGAAGCATGAAGATGTACCGCCCACTGAATCTGCATGTTTTGGATAATCCATTGTTTCATTCTTTGTAACTTTGTAACTAAAAACATGTAATAAATATTCATATGTATTATAATTATATTTGAAATATGTTTCTTTGTGATTTGCACTAAACACTTAGAAGTGAAATTCTTAATTTTAGCAAGGATACATAATAACATATCTAAACAAAATTGACACAAATAAAATTTACTTGTTTGCAGCTCAGAACTTTAACTGATACAGTAACAACCTGTCAGACATATTTATAATAATTATAATTATAATTATAATCTCCTTTTCTATCATGACTAGATATCCTTTTGTAATTGTAGTCAATACAATGCTTTAAAATAAATGTACTAGTAAGTAGTTGTACAATAAAATCTTAGCATTCAGCCCATCATAGGCATGAGATCAACATTTTACTGAATTAGTTCAACATTAAACATGTAGGGAGAGGGATGATATAAATACTGATACTGCTTGAAAAAGGTATCTAAGTTCCCTTGCAGAATTTCAAAAACCTGTCTCACGAATATAACTGAAATATGTACAAAAGGACCTTATGAGCACGCTGTTATAAAAAAATATATTCCGTCCCAACATACAATACACACAATGCAGTCACGGAGAGAAATATTGTCTTTTTGATCAGCTGATCACATCTGTTTTGGGAATATTTCAAAGCAAATCAAGTCCTTGTGCAAACATTGTATTAATAAATCAGTGTGCTTTGAAACATACAGTAGGAACAAGATATTGAAAATTGGAGATCACTTATACACAGACATTACAGGCACTTGATTCTTGGGAAACTAATGTGTATCAACATCTAAAAACAGACATTGGTCCAAGAACAACTTCGCCATTCCATAGTCTGATACCAGTCCTAACTCTTACATCAACGCTCATCATCGAACAAACTGGTCCCCATGACGAATCCTTGATAGGTCCCGTTCGGTCTCTCTGACAGTTTTTTTACGTTTCTTCTCGGAAAGCGACAAGCACGTGCGACCATTAAGTTTTTGACTCTCTCGTGTGTCCTCCAGTTTTGTTTATAGTAGGTATTTAAATTAGAATCACGTGACTCATAACCCGCCCACTGAACGAAGATGACGTATAGGTTTTTGTGTTTTGTGGTCACGTGCGGCTTCCGTAACATTTCGTGAAATACAAGTTTCATTAAAAGCGGGCCCCTCATAAATTCATTTTCTCTCGTTTATTTATCAATTACCTAATTGAATCTTCAGAAACTCTTTCAGCTTATAAATCGACACATTGATTAGTTGCATGATCTGCTACATTCACACAATCACAGACAATCTGCACTATTGTGCCTTTAATAGCTTGATGCTATTCAAAATGATTGTCATCCAGGCAGTTGTTGAGATATTCTACTTGCTTTGAACTAATATGTCTACTGATGTAAATAGCTAGCTCTGCTTTCTAGCCGATTATTGTTATTTCACTGGATACATTATGTACAATGACTACATCAAGCGTACATGCGTCACGTCAATTTCAAGAACAACACAAGCCAGAGAGACCAAATTCACAAATATTGTGATTTCTTTAATTATTACACAATAACAACTCAAAAAAGTCACATCATATCCTTAAATTAAGAAATGTACCATTCTGTCCACTGCCACCTTAAATTATGTTGTAATACAAATTAAAGAAAAAGCACCAGTTAAGACTAAAATCATGTAGGGTTTAGGCCTTGCATGGGTTATTGATTAATGTAAAGATTTAGACGGTCATTCCATTTGTACAGATATGGGGGAAAATACTGTAGTAGAATGCATCGTTATTATATATGATTCAAGACTATGTGCATTTCAGTAGAATAATTCTCAAATAGCAACTCTTCCCCAATGGTACGTATGCTCATGTCTGTAAAGTGACATGTAAATATAAAATTTAAAAGAAGAAACAATAACTCCTTCCCAATCATTTCATGGTAATAATCAGTATTTACCTTGAGTATTTCTCAATGAACGCACAGCCAATCAGTACCACTAAATTGAGATAGAACTACTTCTCACCACAACCATCCGGAAACATTTTATTATAATCTAACTTCTTAACTGTGTTTCCATGGGCGTATTCATGAACTGAGTGACCAGATTTAGAGATAATCGGATTTATTATCCAAACTAAATTGTAGTGTTTATGACTGAAGTGGATCTATTCTATTTGATATTTTACGTGAAAGGTTTCGATACCTCGTGAAATGTGAACCGTATGCGTCATAACGATGTACAAATAATTAAAATGCACAGCTGAATAGTTTTTTGTGTTGTTGTTGACATATTATTCAAGCACTACACAATAGAAATTATTGCTGGGGGAAGAACTGATTTGGATGTTCCCAAATGTGGACTAGAGATATATCCGCTTGAAGAAATTAGAAAAATATGCGTGTTAAAATTGTTAAGCTAAGTATTGGTGATTAGAGACAGGTTGATTTGTTGAACCTACTGTATGTTAAAAGACACGCTGATAACTGAAACTCTTAAGATGGTACAAATTAGATTTTCTGAAATAATCAATATGGAATAATCAGTATGTATTAATCAATATGGAATAATCAATATGATATTGTTATATCAGGCAATGAATAAGGAGAAATAGAGATTTGGATCTATATAATAAGTATTGCATATTCTTTACGAGGTCATTAGACAACCCAGACTAATATGTTACTCCATGCTCATGAATACTTTGTTTGTTTGTTTCATTAGAATTTATAACGTAGCTTGAAAATGTTTCAGTCATATCGCTACCATGTCTGCATTGAGGCAGTTTATGATGATGTCTAGCACTCTGGCATCATGACGCAGACGTGTAGCATGATGTAATTATGTGCTGTTAAATATCTCGTAGTATTAAATATCATAGAATGAGAAAGCCTTTAACAATCTTACTCTTTCATCTCTTTTTTTCTTCGTGACAGTATATGCATTTTACTTCATCTAATTGCTTATTTTTATTATCGAACAGTTTTGGTGAAAAGTCAATGATTAAAAGTCCTAAACTTTATCAGTGGCACATATGCATTTCTAGGGAAATGCAGCATGTATTCACCTAAATCGTGATTCTGTTTAATACTTGAAAACATTTCCCTTTAAATGATATCCTACCATTCTTAATAAAATAATCTTTAAGTGTTTCTGTAATAATGGGTTTTGTTCCTTGATGACCATTTATGAAATAACAAGAATTTGATGTTCTGACTGAATCCAAGGCATTCTAAATAGGTGTCATTTAATTCTAGCAATACTGCTGTCGCACCTGACTATTTTGTTTTCTTGGCACAAGCATTCTTGTTTTTGAAACATAAAACCTTGACGATTAATATCGCATTTTTAGGTCCCTCGGCTTAGGCTGAAGTAATCCCTGAGCTGGAAACTAGCAAGTTCTAGACTTTTTTTATCTTGTTTGCAATAGGCCCTAAGTTCTTAGCATAATATTCAAAGTGGAGAGATGTAGCTTAGCAACAAAACAGCTGTATTCAAAGACAACAGTAGAAATTGTATACTTCCTAATTTGAGCAAATTGATTTTGCGCTGAAAGATAGAGAGGTGTAAAATTCCGGGGCTGGATTCCTAATACTAGTAGTTGGTTGATGATTTCAGGTATTGGAAGGATTTTAAGTTAATAAGTTTGTATGCTAAATTAATGTTTTATTATTAATTTTCTATGCTTTATTAATGTTTTGTTAATATTTTCGTATGCTATATAAATCTTTTATTAATAATTGCGTATGCTAAATTAATGTTTTATTTATAATTTTGCATACTATATTAAAGTTTTACTGGTAATTTGTTACTATAAAGGGGTTTTCTTTGGTGCAGATTGTTTTATAATAAACGGATTTTTTATTGAACGTTTTGTATAATACATGGAAACCTTTTTAGTAATTTTGTATAATAAACTTATGTTTTATTGATGTTTTTTAAAACAAATTGATGATTTGTTGATAATTTTCTATAATAAATAGATATTCTTATAATTGGGTATAATACATGGACGTTTTCTTGATTGTTTTTATTTTATAAGAAATTTATGTTCTGTTCATACGCTTATATCATAATCTGATGCATTCGTGATAATTTTATGTAATAGATGAATGTGTTATTGACAATATTGTATAGTAAATAGATGTTTTGTTGATACATTGGTATAATAACTGAATGTATTATTGATAATTTTGTATAGTAAATATAGATGTTTTGTTGGAAACATTTCTGTAAAACATGAATGTGTTATTGATTATTGTGCATAACAAATATAATTTATTGTATATATTTGTATAATAAACGAATGTTTTATTGATATATTTGCATAATAAAGGGATTTATTTTTATTTTTTTGTATAACAAATGAATGTGTTATTGATAATTTTGTATAATAAATAGATGTTTTGTTAATAAATTTGTATAATAAATTAGTGTGTTATTGATAATTTTGTACAATAAACAGATGTTTTGTTGAAAAGTTTAAATAATAAATGAATGTGTTTATTAACAATATTATATAAAAAATGCATGTCTTGTTGATAAATTGGTACTTACAGTAAACTTTTTAATCATACTTTTGTATTGAAAACTGATGTTTTGTAGATGGTTTAGTGTAATAGACCGACCTTGATAATTTTGTGTTATAAACTGATGATTGTTGGTATAAAAACTGATGATGATGGTCTTGTGTAATAAACGTATGAGTATTTTCTTGTGTAATACATTTATGATGAGTATTTTGTTAAATAAGCTGATGATGATGATCTTGTTTAATAAACTAATGATGATGATCTTGGATAATAAACTTATGATGATGATCTTGTGTAATAAACTTATGATGATGATCTTGTATAATAAACTTATTATGAGTATCTTGGGAAATACAATTATATTGTCCATCGTGTGTAATAAACTTAAGATGATGATCTTGTGCTAAAATTATGATGATGATATTTGGTAATAAATATATGCTGATGATTACGTGCAATAAACGTATGATTAGTATCTTGAATAATAAACTTATGATGATGTTTTCGTGTAATATAATTACGATAATGATTTTGCGTAGTAAACGTATGATGATGATCCTGTGTAATAAACTTATGATGATGATCTTGTGTAATAAATGTATGATAATTATCTTTCGTGATAAAATTATGATGATTATGGTGATCTTGTAGAATAAATTGATATTGATGATGATGATGATCTTATTGAATAAACTGATTATCATGGTTTGTAAGAGTTCAACGATGATGATTGTGTTGATCTTTCAAACTTTTAAACACACGTTTTCCTCATTTTGCATTTGTTTAGTTTGTTTTAAAAATTTTAAAACTAAAATTCAGAAATGAATAGTGTTACCTGATGCAGCCATTTGCAGTTTATGAAAAAAAAATCGATACCCTGCTCTAGCAAGATAATCTTATAACTCTATGTTGTTGATTGTTGATTAGGTGACAAATCCTTCTGTACAGTGTAAAACTAGACATCATTGCAAACATTGGATGACACGGTATTTACTGGAACAGACATTTCTAAAAACAGAAAAGGATAGTAAGCAGTCTGTCAGCTTTTTTGCATTGAGACTGTTAAGGACTTCCGTCTGTTGCCTGGCGTTAATGTTGACACAGTAATGCTTACTAAAGATGTTGTAGAAAATCTGTCAAGGTCACACATATTAGTCGAAAATTAATGCTAAATATAGTAACTTTAAATTGTACATAACACCATTTCAATTAATGGACGTCCGCTTTGTATCGAATGCAATTGATAATATTGCACAAACTGCACACGGTCTTGCTTTAAGACGATTACGTATACTTCGGACAAAATGACGAGTAATCTTACAAGAAGGGTTGCCATTAGCAGAAGAAACACAAAAAGGCATGGACGGTTTCGCCGATGTAGAATGTGCTTTAAACGGAATAAACTTAATGCATGTTTCATTTCTTCTTATTTGCGCCAGCTAATATAATTGATTCCGTTGTTGATTTTGACCTATATACTTGCGTTGGTGTACTACAAAGTAAACAACAACGTCAACAACAGTCCAAGCAAATCTATATGCCAGTTTGTGTAATTTGATACTCGTGAATGGGTTTGAAATACTTTTGTATTGAGGAGACGTTTATACGGTACGATAAGGCATTCCTATAACGAAAAGAAAATTGTTTTGTAAGTTCACTCGATCCAGTAATATACGTTCAGGTCTAATAAGGGCATACGATATAATTAGACTATGGAAAAAGATCTACATATTCAGTACATTATCTGTTTCCTGGTAGATCGATATTATCGACTGCACATTGTACTGATTTCGCTACACGGACAGTAATACGTCATTTATTAAAATACTATTAAATACTGCAATGATATTTTGATTGATGCATACATTTTTTGGAAATGAGTATAAATTGGTACTTATTATTCTTCATTGGCACATACTACCTGGTAGTGGTATCATCAAAAGGAGTTTTAAATGAACACATGGACGTTCTTATAAAGTTAGAGAATATAATGTTTCATCTGAATAGAAGCAACAATAATATTAATAATAACCACAGTTCCAGTCATCATCATCATCATCATCATCATCATCATCATCATCATCTGACATTGACTGCTGTCCATATTCATGGCAGAAGTCAAAGAATGCAAGCAACAAAGGCTAAAGGTTTGAATTACATGGAGCCATAAAATCAAAGGGTTTCAAGATGCAGGTAAATGTTATCGTTATGAAGAATCAATGTTGTATATCTCCAGAAAGGTTTTCGAAAGGAGATTATTTACAGTCAACAACTCGTTTAGAATGGTGTGATTTATGTCCTGAACATCCACTGCAGTCTATTATGCTGTCGCATTTATAACCTTATAATCCACTCACAACAACAACAACAACAACACACACACACACACACAGATATTCCTTATGCTAGACAATCCATCACTTGATGTCTCTATAACAAGCTTAAGGCTTCATTTGATCGCATTTCCACCTTACCCCAAAGTTGTTTTGAAATCTTTAGTGTGTCAATTTTTCGCTTCTAAAACACTTAGTGTGAAGCGTCAACTATTACGAGTTCCAAAGAGAAAGTTACTTCAGTGTGAAAGATGTATCATAATACAGTGTAGAAACTATATAGAAGGGTTTTGATGTAGTTCCAGTTTTATGAAGAATTACCGACCATTACACAAATGTGAAAGTGAGCTTCCTTCACTTGTGTACCTGTAAGAAGACTCAACAACAACAAAAAAGATCCCATCGCTCTCTCAACCTCAATTTGGCCCTCGAGAGCTGTTGTCCTCATCCTGGCTACCACTCCTTGCCGCCACTATTGTCTCCTGGCCGATGTTGGGGGAGAAAATATCTCTTACCGATATATCCAGAATGATGTTTATTGTGTACAACATTGTTAAATGTTGCTTGGATCGATTTTTTTCACCTGGTTTCAGTCATTTATCCTTTTTCATTAAATAAAAAAATATTCTGTCTTCAATAACATATGAAAATAAACAAGATATGAATCTGTTAATACTGAATGCGAATGAACGGAAATTGTTCTTAACACTTCCAGGCCATGGTAACACAATCCACCGGTATTAGAAAGAAAATACAAAAGTCACTCACTTCAGCTGTTTTATCACCGTCATTACACATAATTTGTATCACTTATCTCCCAAATGTGCTGATTATTAGTAAAGTTAACTTGAAACGTCCGAAACCAGAAATTACTCTAAACAAATAAGTAATTAGATTTATACAAAACATCTTTCCCTATGAGCTGATGGAGGGTAGCGAGCTGTACGTAGCCAGTTTTCATTTTTCCCCCAGTTATCTTCTTACGGAAAAGATCTGATGCAGTAACCAAACATTTACCTGTTAATTTGCACATAATCGGATGATTACACACCTGTAATAAAGAAACAATTACCTACTAAATTACACAGAATGTGATGATGATTACACTCCTATTATAAAGAAGAAATGAATACTAATTTTGAAAAATATGAGACGATTACACACCTGTGGTGAAGAACAAGTGATTTACTAATTTACACGGGATAGGATCATTACACACCTCTAATAAATAAATGGTGACCCAATGACTGTAATTAAGACAGAATGAGATGCTTATAAACCGGTAACAGAGAGAAAAAAATACCTACTAATTATACAGGATGTAATGATTACACATTTGTAACTAAGTAAAGATAATTCTCAGAGATAATGAAACAAGTTGTTTCTGTCTGCATTATCCGGAGTTATTCATAACTTCACCAAGCTATATATCAACATTTAATTGTATTTGACAGAGTAAGACGAAAGAGAGTTGACGGACTTACATTTTCAGAGCTAACAGGTAAAGAAACAGGAGTGTCGACTCACTTTATTATTTATTTTGCGGGGGAAGGTAAATCGTGGCCAATATATTGATTAACATTTTAGAACATTGCAGCAAATTATGTCATAAATATATTGTGGCTAGAGGTGGTCTCCCTGTTTGTTTTATTATATCACCGTCTTTTTGTGTGGAGATTTGTACAACATTAGCTGTGAGCCTTTGTTACAATTTTTACGCGTTGTTTTACGTTTCTCATGCCAAAAAAAATATTCTAAGTATACGTTGAAAATCGTTTTTCCACAAGCAGTGAATATAAGCCAGAGTATTTGCCAATTCGGCAGACGTCTGCTGGAACCGCTCCGGTTACATAGTGTTAGATCGTCCAACGCGGATACAGGAGGACCTGGGTTCAATCCCCGGCCGAGTCATACCAAAGACTTAAGAAAGGGTACTAACAACTGCTTCGCTTGGCATTCAGTATTAAGAGTGTAGTGTTAGGACTGTTCGGCCTGGTGTCAGGATAATGTAACTGGTTGGGATACTATGCTACTTGATTGCGGTATGATGGCCCATTGCTGGACATCACTATGAACTGCCTCACTGCAGACATCGTAGCGATATGACTGAAATATTCTAGAATGATCTAATGAGCCTTTTTATTAAAAAAAAAACCGATGAGACTTCACAATTCACTTAGGAATCTCCAAAACCATGACACTGATCTAAATATTAATTCCATCTTTGTTTACCTGAATATTAATCCTGATAATAAGATCATACATATAGGGAATAATGAAGCTAATGCTAGTTGTTTGCATTAATGAAATTTAAAATAAAATAAAAGGTCAGTCAAATCAAACAGAAATGAACTCTATATTGTACAAGGTCAAATCCAGCATATAATGTTACATTACAATAAAATTAAATTTTAAAATTTTAAAATCTAAAAGGCAAACAATTAAATTAAATATACATAACACATCACCAAACAACGAACTTCAGACAATACTATAATCCATATTATGGAAAGTTCCAAAGTGAACAGCAATTTGCTTTGAAACAAATATTCGGGTTAACATCGTAAGAACCCCATTTTATACAAAGCTAATCTACGATGGAATTACATGTTCACACTCAGCCTACACTGCTAACGAGTTCATTTCAATACAATGATTAACGAAAACGAGCTGGTGGTACACAAACGATCGGACGACTATACGATAACACTAAACTCTTGAACCGAACCGACGAGCATTTGACGTCATCTACAAATGTCTACAGTTCATTCTTAATGCGAGATCAGAATATATATATATATATATATATATATATATATATATATATATATATATATATATATATATATATATATATAAAGGAATTAATAACTTGTAATAGGCATAGTACATATTATTTTATTAAATGGCTGTTAAAGATTTTGCATCTTTGTAATAATAACGAAATGAATCTAGCTCAAAACACGTGATTTGCCAGATTCCCAATATTAGTTTAAGATTATCTTGTTTCTAAAGGTATGCATACTTCTTACATACTTATTTGATATAAAATATAAAATGTAATATCCATTATTAAAGATATTTTGTAAAAGATATTTTGTTAATAAATATCAGTGAAATTTTCATATTCACAGAGAGGTACACATATATATGATTTGAAAAAGTTAGGAATCCACTTTTTCAGGTTAATATTTTAAGTGTCGATATTTTTTGTGACTATAATTGTTTGATATTTATGTACTGAGTGCACATTCAATCTAAGTGAATGATTTTTTCTCAGAAATGTATACCAGATAAGAAAATAAAATCTATAATAAAAAGGAATATCAAAATTAAAGTATTACAGACAACATGGATTATAATATTAAACTAAATATACAGTTAATGAGTATTGTTGTTATGCTTGATCTTTATTGTGAATAATTTACTCTGACACATCAAATTGAAGGAACACTCTTGGTTGCTTGAAGATTTGTGTGTTGGTCGCACGTAACAAGAGCAATGCTGAGATGGATGGATTATTATGACTAGTTACGTTCAAAAAATGATTTAAAGATTCCTAGAATTGATATAAAATTACCAGATAAATGTTAAACCTATCATGACACCCATTTGGAAACTTGCAAAAATTTTAAAATGTTTAATCTTGTATATTGTCTACAGAAAACTACAAAAGTGCTTTTCTCGCTATTGAAAGGGTCGACCCATTCAATGCCAATTTTGCAATGTTTGATAAATATAAATTTGGCGAAACAAAATAAACTTTTGACGAAGATTTATGAGGAATAAAATAAACAAATGCGTTGTCAGACAATGATTTCGCCGTCTTAATTATTTTGGAGACATTTGTTCAACCTGCAAGGCGCCTCCTATTTAAACCTATTTGTTTTCTAAGGAGATACATTAACAATATAACCTGATTGTAATGATACACAAAGGAAAAGTTTCATTGGAAAATTTGTTGTTTTAAATATCGCTTATGATAACATTTCTGATCACTCATATTGACAATATAAATACTCCCGTGTCTGTGGATGAAAATTATCCCATGAGAAAATGTATGAACGATTTAACTTTTTATGAAAATTAAAATACCTTCAGATCCCCGGATTTCATGAATATTGATGCTGTTCACATGTAGATTTCAGAACCAATAGTAGTGTTTCGTATAAACATCACGATTCGGGATCACGTGTGTATTCAGAGCGCTTCAGTGTCAGACGTGAGAAAATTAGGAATAAAAACTAAAAATCAAAATGTAATCTTCCACAGTTAAAACCTGTTTTGTCGACTAAAATGCTCATAATTGTTATTTAATTGTCGATTTTAAGATAGATGCTTGATCAAGGTCATTGAACATGTTCTCACTACATATCAACAATATATATTGGAAATTAGTGTGGATAGGCAATAATTATCAAAACGTAAAAGATGCACTAGTTACATTTTAATTTGTACAGATTTCATCTGTGAAATATTAATTTGCATGAGCTTAAATAAAAAGGTTGAATAATGCAATATATATAATCTACACAATATTGGACACAATGTGCAAAAGTCTTACCCGGCGCCATACGAAGAAAAGCTACAGCATTAAAATTGGTAAAGAACTGAACTTATGCACCGTCCATGTTAGAGAGCAGATATGTGCGATAAACGGAAAAACAAAGAACGATGTTTACATAAAACCTTGAGCTGATGTTAATAAAACTACTTGTATATTGGCAAACAAGAAAGAACTAAATAAAGTTGCTGATGGAAGTAGCAATGGGTGCGAGGTATTTAAATATTTATTCGATGGACATCGTAGACGACTTCTCATTCTTCTCATGCATGACATGTTTACGTATAGTGATACGAGATTTACAAAGCAAAAACTGTTTTGTTAAATCTGGCTGACTGTTTATGCATAACACTGTGTAAGACAGGTAACACTTTTTATAGTGGCGGCACAGGGGCAGACGTGATTTCCTTTGTAAAAATTAGTGTTATTGAATTGTACTCTTGAATGAATCATGAACCTGATATTGGCAAACTATGATGTATCCAGTACTCTCAATGGTTTTACTACTTAATCATTTTTCATTTAACACATGGAGTATATAATACTACTAGTAATGTGATCATTTCTTGCTCACTTCGAGTATTGTTATCTTTTTTCGCTTACTTAAACTAAGGTAATTTTTGTTTGCAAACTACTAGTAATGTTAGTTTTGCTTGCTCACTACGAGTAATGTGAGCTTTCTTCGTTCGCTCCTCGATCTTTACTTGCTCGCTATGAGTAATGTGAACTTTACTTGTAAAACAATGTGCGAGTAAAAATAATGTGTAGTACATGTAGTAACGTTTAAGCCAAGTAATGGTTTCAGCGCAATGCTATGAAGTTCTCTTTCCTAATTAAAGGGCAAGATCTCTTTAAATTTCAATTAATTTTCCTGTGAAAATGATGATCGACTGATGTTACAGTAAAAAGCGTAGCGGTAAATTAGGCATATACTCAACATCCTATCTTTTATTTGACTTGAAAAATATTATTATATATTTTGTATCTACACTAGGTTTTACCCTCGATAAAATAGTTACAGTTGACGACATGAAAAACCATTATCGCTCTTGTAACGTACCCTTCTTAAATAAATACTGTCAGATGTTTCATTGGCAAGAAGAAACAAGTGAAAAGGACTACAGTCTATTGAATTATTACTTCCGTAAACCGTAAAAGAATCCTAAGGATTAATGTGACCTTAATTAATTATTAGATATGGAAACATATATGTAACTTACAACTTCCATTGCTTTAATTTATCTTATTTCCTTGAATGTGTATTTTTTGTGACTAGAAGATCGTGTTCAATATTAAAGTGATGTCTGTCCATATATTTCTTCCATAGGTTATGTTTATTCACAGCTTGACAATAATCGTTATACACCCACCCACTATGGTTTGAATATACTGGTGGGATGACTGGTCGTTCATTTAATACACGACATACTCGACATGACATACATTTACCTCCAGGAATATGGGTCTTTTTCCACTTAAAATAGCTGTTATACAGCGTTACCTTTCATTCACTTCTTTGATGTACTTTGCAGCTTCACTTAAATTAGGAAAGTCGTACACGTTGATATAGGAATCGGGTAAAACGGTGACTGGGTCGACATGTTTCCAGTTCGCTATAGGTATTTGCTGACGCCTGATGGCCAACCAGTATTTTTCTGTCACGTAATCTCGACAAAAGCTGTTGTCGAATGCTAGGTAAAATCTGTATTCCGACATCTTGTCATTGCATTCCTCGTCATATGGGTTGTCAGTGCGAGCTCCACACTTATTGTTATAACAATTTCCGAATGTATCAATATCTAAGTATTTATGCTATTTCGTCTCTACTCTATACCTTCTAGCATAGTCTGCTCAGTTACTAATCCTTACAGCTGCTAACCTTCTTATCTGTCAGTAATAGTTAACAGTTGTGTTAACTGTGCGTTTGTCCTCTGGCTGCTGTTCATACACTTCGCCACAATAATGAACGATAGTAGCATCCCGTCTGTACCACATGGTCTAGTTTGTTAATCCATTGAAGACAGAAAAATCTCTCCGAGGGGTTCCATATTTACCAAAACCCACACCTGACTGGGGTCGCGGTGGTTTGGAAAATCAACTAACTTTCGCGTTACCACCACCAAATTTTCAGAGCCAGGAATCATATAAGTGAAACATTATCGCATCACTGGAGTTCAGTTCTCGCATATCGCTGACCAGAGCGCAGGAATATCAGCAGTGTGAGGCACATGCAATTTCCTTTTCAGCGAATATGTCCGGAGGTTTGCCGAAGAATTATGTCCAGAATAGAACCTTTCTCGTTTTATTCACTGCGTTTCCTGCTGGAATGGAATGCCGTGGAAAGTATTATATTAACTGTCCATGGTCTTGCTCTGGGATTGTTTCGGTTCGTCGTCTGAAGGCGATAATTACAACAATATCCTATAAAAGGCATCATTGTTAACATATATAGTTACGCCACCCCAAGATGTAAATTATATCATGTCCAATGTATTGCATAGTTTAGTGGCTGTATTCTCTATAAAACAGTTGTACATCATCTTTGTCATTAACCATTATAATTTTGTTAAACATGCTATTGATACGTTTTGCTATGCATTTCCGAAGGAGCAAGATCTCTTTTAGAAACGTGGATGGACTCATTTGTTGTGTGGTAGTTGACATTGATACATAATCGTCCAAGATAATGATTGTGGTAGTATATGATATTTGATAAGATTATTTCTACGAAATATGACATTTGATACCCATGCTAAGATTCCTTCGAAAAAGGCCATAACTGTGTAAGAAATAGGACCATAAAAGGATACAGCAGATAACTGCTGATGTAAAGTGTACTGAATGTAGCAAACTTCAACATCAATTCATTAACAATGCAATTTTCATTTAAACAATTTGAGGATAAATGGTGTTACGCATATTTGATTTAAGTCATTTATTTTTGTTTTAATTGTTTGTTTGTGAGATTCAAAGTTGACATTTTAAGTTTAAGATTCATTCATTGGGAGATATTTTTCTAAAACGTAGGATGACCTGCACTCTACAAATAAACACCAGATGTTGACCTCGTGTCTGACCTGGCTTCAGAGTTGTAAACAAGCTTTTGAAATGATTGGTAGACTCCAAGGGCATTATGGAGCTTTGTTGTAAACATCTTTCTATTGTTAGTTCTTTGAGATTAAAAATAACTGATTCTCATCTAAATCATACGTTATGTTTTGGAGCGAACTATTTAGTAGAAGTTGGGCTGTTAGAATATTAAGTTTATTATTTTGAGTTATTTTAAATTACCCTGTACTGGAAATTATTTCAATTCGTTTGAATCAAGAGGATTTATTTTGTTATTTGTCTGACAAAACAATTGTGCTCATTGAATTTCATAAAACCATAACTGACCTCATCACGTGACATCGTCCTCCATCTAGGATGCTTCACTAAGATTCGAACTTGGAATTATTAGGACATTTTATTAGCAGGAATTTTGCAATTTCACTTGTGGGTTATATTTTGAATTATTTTTAGATTACTTTTGGAATTGATTCTTAAATCCGTAAGTTTATTTTTCTTTTCTGGAAAATATCTGTGCTCAATAAATTGTTTGTTAAGTTTTTACACGCTTGTTTTTTTCACTCTTTCTATGTTACTGTTTATTCGAGCCTAAGCACGTATCAATGGTCTAAATGATTATAAGATTAACCTGAAGTATAAGACTGACCTTACTTATACCCTGGTATGTATTAAGCCCCTTCTCGTCAAGAGAAGATAAGATCAGATTGATTTAAAGTAGACATGATTAAAACAACATTTCATTTTTATCAATTTAATATAAAAGAACGAAAACATTGAATTATCTTGATATGTAGGATACACATACATAACATAATGCACAAACACAGCATACTACACTAATGTAAGATATCTCACAAGCATAGCCTAATACACAAACATATCATAATGAAAAAATACACAAAGATAGCATAATACACAACATATAAGACACAAACATATCACAATACACAAATATGACATAACACACAAACACATCATAATACACAAAAAATAACACACAAACATATCACAATGCACAAATATAACATAACACAAAAATGGCATAATGCACACATACAGAAGTCTGGTATTATTCCAAAGCGTGATCTACCACACTTACAGCGGACGTTCTTACCCTTATGTGTGATTATAGATCTGTCCAAAATGAATATCATGATTGTGTTTTACCTTTTTACGGGAAATTGGGAAGAACATATTTTCCTAAAATATAATCTTTGTGGACTAATGTATAAACAAGTAAGGCCATTAAGCTCTGCAATGTTTAAATGTAATATACAACGCAAAATATACATTTTTATAATTTCGAAAAGGTACGGTCTTTAATTTTAAAAAAATTAGCAATTAGAGATTAAATTACCTTATACTAATTGTAGAATCAATTATAATTATTTTCTCTTTGCATCTAATGGGGAAATCACAATTAATATAGTATGTGTTTTCATTGAATGTTATTATATTATACGTAGCACTCACAATTATGACATTACTCATCATCAGGTGTAAAATATATATATCGACATCATTGCAGTGGTAGGCTGGTAGCTATTATGCAATCCTTACTCTAACTAAATAGCATCTTCACGTTGGTAACGAAACTGCATCCTCACTCCGATAACTCTATACTGCATCATTACGTCGGTAAATACAATATATCCTCACGTCGGAAACAATTCTGTTTCCTAACGTCGGTACCTATATTGTATTCTCACATCTGTCCCTATAGTTATTCCTCGCGTCGGTAACAATACTGTATCATCACGTTGGTAACTATATTACTTCCTCACGAGGGGCCCAGAGTAGCCGAGTGGTCTAAAGACTATCCGTTACGGATTACTGCCATCTCAGCTCTGTCTGCGTGAGTTCGAGTCTCAGATTCGGGCAATGTGGGTATGTGAGAAAGATTGACAGTAGCTTCTCGTGGGTTGTTCGTTCTTAGTGGGGTTTTTGCTGAGTTCTTCCTCCACCATTATTACTGGCCGCCATTCATAGGTTATCGTGTTCTGAGAAATGGCGTCAAACAACAACAACAACTTCCTTACGTCGATAACTATACTGTATCGTATATAATTAGCTTTGAGACAGAAGTTATTAGCCTGCGAGAATCAAGAAATGTAGTAGATACAAAACACTTGAACATGAACATTCAGAATATTGTTTTCATTATAAAATTGACCAATGTGGATTAATTACACATATTTAATTGTGTGTTGAAAAAGATCTCGCAGTGTTCAATATTACAGAATGAGAAACGCTTTAACA
This sequence comes from Unio delphinus, assembly GCA_029339505.1. NCBI lineage: Eukaryota > Metazoa > Mollusca > Bivalvia > Unionida > Unionidae > Unio > Unio delphinus. The sequence continues at coordinate 128,028 of JAQISU010000294.1, forward strand.
ACCTTACTTTTTCATTGCATACATAACGATAAAAAGTAAACATAGTTTCTCGCTTTCAGTTCCATCTTCGTGAGAGTACTTGCATTTTATATCATCAGTAGTTGCTTATTTTTGTTATCGAACAGTTAGGTGAGAGATCTATGATTACAATTCCTAAACTGTTTCAGTGGCATATATGCATTTCTCGGTAAATATAGCAGGTAGTCATCAAAATCTTGATCCCGTTTAAAGATAATGCTCTATTGAAAGTCATAAGATGCTAAGCCAATCTGATGCCAGATCACTTCATTACTATATAATTTGACCTTGCTCTTAATAAAAATCACTTGACATCTTCATGATGATAGCCCATTACTCAATATTCATCAAATCAGATCATAAATAAAGTGGTTACAAACTTGTGCAACTAGTTGCCACTTCAGTTGAGATCTTGTAATATAAGCTTATATTCCAAGTTTAATAAAACTTACAAACATGTACAAATATGACAGTTAGAGTGATAACTGGTTCAGTCGGATGCAAGATCAAATAATTACTATGAATGGATATTAATCTTACTAAACTGTTGAAATCTCCATTACTGTACTGCAGGTTTTATAAAAACTAAAAAATATGTTTTATTATTGGTAAGAAGCTCAGCTAATTGGATGCAAGATCACCATATTAATATGCTTTTATTATAGTTTCTGTTGAATTAGTCTGAAATCTTGAAATAAGCTCATACTCCGTGCTTTACTTAAAATTAAATCAAATATATGGATGATAGAGTGATAAAAATGTAATTGTTAATGGATGGAAGGATGAAGGCTATACAGGTCAAAAACGTAAAGTCACTTAACCTTATGGTCTGTGGAGTGAAAATTAAGTCAAATAGGTAGAATGGACATTTTTACAGTAGCTTTAGCCCTTGAACACAGATGTTATGGACTTTTTCATCCATGTAAGACCCTTAATTAGTGCTGAATTCTCCAAGTGAATGTTTCAGGTAACACTCTCAGAATTAGGTTGATGAATGCATACCTGCAGAAAAAATGAACTTACTCTATACAGAAATGGCATAATAGTTATCATGATTCCATGTGAGATTCAAGAGAGGGCTTTACATTAGATCTTCATTATTTCTTTTAAGTCAACTTTTTAAACTAGCTGACTAAACGCTGTTTTTTTAATAAGTGAACGTATAATATTTAAAATTGAAAGTTATTTCAACAGCAATACAAACTATGATATTTTCAATATTTCTTTCTTGAATAAATATATGGGACTCTTTACATATAAGTTACATTTTAAAACTTTGTCTAGATTCAACTTTAATACTTTTTACTTCCTGTGCGCAATTTTTGCACACATTATATAAACTTTCATTAACTCATCAAATATACCAATACAAGTTACTGGGACATTTTAGTTTAAACATTAACTCTTTGTTTCTGCATTGTTACAATACAACATAATTGTTTTAGTGTAAGATTCTTCAGAGTAAATATTTTTTAAATATGCACTGGTGCTGTTATAACTGGTAGTTTCAAATGTTACATCCGCGATTATAAAATCGTATTCAACACTATCTATTATGAACCGTGAAGAATATCTCGTATTGTCGTATTTTCCACCCTGAGTTAATTTACCGCTTATTCTTCTTCCGAGTTCTTTTGCGTCTTTATTTCTAACTTCAAATAGCTTTTTGGAACATTTCATGATATTTTCTTCGTCGAGATCGGAACATTGTTTTTCATTTTCGCTGATTATACTATCTAGACTATCAGGTTGTGGTAACCATACTTTAGTCTGAGCTCGATATTATATAATTGCTTCTTTGACAATCACCGATATCAGCATTTTAGAAGCAATCATATACCGTAATAACACTATTGGCATCCAGTGTTTTTCAGATATGTGTCTACAAATCCAAAGATAACAGCACGGATGAAGTCCTGTAGTTAATTCAAATGATACCACACGAGCGAATCCAGTTAAAACAAAATCAGGCAGTGGGCCATTAATCGCAAGACGGGTCATTTCGTGTGTGGGATGTCCAAATAGCTTGAAGTACTCAGCGCATTCTCCGTACCCGAGAAAACTCCCTGGATACCCCACAACCATATCAACAGAAATAATACTTTTGGGGTCATATTTTGTATTCCATAATCCGCCATGGCCATGTTTAACGCAGCTTGATTTGATATCTGATAGAAAATCCGCGTGAGTTGGTTTCGACGTGTTTTTTCTTTCTCGCAAAATGAGCTGCAACCGACGCAATTGTAAAACAGTTTGTTAATAATTGTTCGTCGTGTTCTGTTGAAAAACTACTAGCTAGTTTTTCATCGCGTCATGGAGGCTTTCAGTGCGGTATAATTCGCAATTGGGTCTTTCAAATTGATCGAATTTGCCCTCTTCGTTTTCAAAACTGTGAAGTAACCACACTGGCACAGGATCGATTTTACTCAACTGGTGAATAAAATCAAATATTTTCTCCTCGGTGGAGAATTCCGGGGAGAACACCGGGGGTATATATTTAGGTATCCATGCGTGTTCGTTATGATAAATAATTTTGATTGGAGCTCCTCTCGATTTATATTTCGGTTCATATAATATCTCGCCTGTTATAGTCGTTAGCGATATTGGGAATTTTAGTATTCGTTTTAACGCTGCCACATTTTGAATTGTTGCTCCGCGTTCCTTTACTGTTAGTGTCCATTGATTTATTTTTTTACGTACTTAGATCAGTCAATCTGTTTCCGTGCAACGCATTTGTGAAGTGTTCTATTATTCGTTCTGCTACACAATTCAGCAATGACAGTTTCATTGGTTTTAGTTTTTCAGTACTCGGTTTATCATTTAACAGATAAATCCCATAAACAACTGCTGTTTCAGAATAGGATCTCTCGTAGTATGGCTTGTCAATTCCAGTCAGAATTCAGGATGTGGTCAAATTTATCTCTGATAATCTAATCTCCCGTGTCTGAACGGATAATGAATTTCACTCTAAAAAAATACTTTTTCTTGTCAAGATGTGAGATTATCGCGGTTGCTCTTTCGTCGTTCATGGTAGCATCAACACTACCATCCATTCGAAATGTCGACCAACAATGAGATGATCCATCGCGCTTGAATTCGTTGAAACAATTACGAATTCTGCTTATTATGGTTCTACCATCTATTAGACTCTTTTGTGTATTGGAGACTCTATTGAGATTGAATTTAACATTTTTTATAGTGGTTGCAGTTTAAATGTAGAAGTGTACTATCATCCATTGTCATTGTATATACCATTCATTGTTATATGTTGTATTGTCCTGTGCCGTCCTTTATCATCCATTCATTCATTGTATATATCATCCATTCATTCATTCATTGTATATATCATCCATTCATTCAATGTGTATATAATACCACGCCATTGACGTCATTTATTGTATATATATGATGCATTCATTGTACAATTGCCATACCACTTGATTGTATATATATATATATATATATATATATATATATATATATATATATCTATATCTATATATCTATATCTATATCTATATCTATATCTATATCTATATCTATATCTATATCTATATATATATATATATCTATCTATATCTATATATCTATATCTATATCTATATCTATATCTATATATATATATATATATATATATATATATATATATATATATATATATATATATATATAAATGTGCTGTACATTCACTAACATATCCTTTTGTGGTTTTAACCCGTTATTTGACGAATTAAATCCACTCTTAGGGGAATATGTTTCGTGATAACTCTGGGCCCGGTTAGATGTGAAGACACCTGACCGGACCCTATGAGATGTGTTGTCATATATATGCAACCTCTGGGCGCCTCCGATGTAAATGGCACCGGAGGGGTTTCCAAATGGGGTTCATCATATATAATCGCATAATATCCCTAGGCGTGCTAAGACGGTAAACACCTTACCACGAACAGCATCACATTTCATCCATAATATCCCTGGGCGTGCTAAGATATATGATTGCACCTTACCACGAACAGGGTTCTTTTTTGTAAAATATATTAATATATTATTTGTAATAGAAATATATAATTATCATATAATATGAATTCTGAAAATATCAAAAAGGTTATAACCGAGATTACAAATTTGAAATCTCAAGGTTTCAATTATCAGTTAATTTAAATTGTGATCAAATTATTTCAGACTTTCATGACATTTAATACGGCGCTATGACTAACAAATAATCGTATCGAAAACATATGCGCTTGTAAAAAGAATCCAGAAATCTATTCGTGATTCCTTTGTATTCTATGACGACGTCATTCTTTTTGTCCCGTTATGTACTAACGTGGAAAGAATAAGAAAGGAACTGGTGCAGGAATATGAAACTAAACGGGTCGTTAATTCAAAAATTAGGAATAGAAGAATGTTAATTGAACAAAATGATAATCCACTCCGGATACCCCCGCTGTATAAGTTGTAACTGCTAGGCAAAATTCTTACTATAAATACTCTATGGACGGTATTGCAATACAATACAATTGACAGGTGTTGCGCACAATTTGTAAAAGGCCGTTTTAGTCAATAATAGCGATTGAAATTCTATACTGGCGTTTATCAATGAACGTATTACTATAAAGAAGTGGTGAAATTTTTATAGTAAGTAATTTTTATTGATTTTTTGGTCATGTTTTCACTGATTTTAAGTGGTGTCGGTCGGGTCAAATGGTCAACTCTCTCTAAATGAATCAATTAGAGGTTTTCTTATTAAAAATCATTTTGCTGTTTTTTTTTAACTAAAATATTCACAAATATGACCAGCAATGACAACAAAAGAAATGACAAAAAACGACAAAAACGACCTAAATGACTGTTGGTGTCAGTCGGGTTTAGTAGTCGATTCTCTCTAAATGAATCAATTAAAGGTTTTATTATTTAAAGTCATTTATTCAGATTGAAATCTCTTTACTGTTTAAATAATGGTAAAAGAAGCATTAATAACTAGACTGCCTCGTGAGAGATTGGCTGTGATTAAAAAGTTTATACCAATTCGTGTTTCCGTCAGAAGTAAACTACAAGCTAGACAGAGTCTTCAGGCCGATTGTTCCGCGGGATCTGAAGAGTTGTATAAACCGGTCACCACGGCGACCAAGGGGGCAATATCAGCCACTGAGCGAGCTATATGGGGATATGTTCCCGAAGAGGGGAAACCACCAAGGAAAGACACACCTCTGATTCATGATGTACTTGAAAAAATAGCAACTGAAACTGAAAAAAAATCAGTGTTGTTAAGAAAAACCCCTCCTGGTCCATAAAAAAACAGGAGATGATTTACCTGCAAGATTTAGCGAGGAGGGGTTAGGAGCAATTGATAAGACTGATCCAGCAGAAATTCCTGCGCTTGTTATTACGACTTATGAAAACAGAACAACAACACCGGTATATTAAAAATATACAACATTGGGCTGATGTATTCTACAAAATTAAAACTAAAACAAGTCAAATTGATAAAGATAATGTATCATACATTAAATACCTCAATATGGTGGGTATAGTGTAAAATCAAAATGAAGAACTAAGAGCAAAAAAAAAAAAACACAATTGCAAAGAAAAAGACAACAACCGTCAAAGAAAATATCTTTCTCAGCTAGAAAACAACTACCACCGGACAATGATGATTATATACAATCTGATCGAGAGGAACCTAGTGATGACTCTTATACGGATCTTCTTACGGTTCTGAATAAAAAAAAATGATGATTATGCACAAGGCGCAACTAGTATCACTAAAAAAATCAACCGGGAAGGGAATTTCTCAGAGTGGTCCAAATGGGGTGTCAGGTAGTGGTTTATTCATTGTCCTGGCAATATACTCAGTGATATAGCACGATTAGAAGTTCTCATATAAGGGAAACGAGCCGGAAATAACTCACCGGAAAAAAATAATGAAGCAGCTGATATCTGTATGCGGTTATTTTAAGGCGGTATCATGGACATTGAAACATATCGAGATTTACGAGCATCATGGTTATCACAGTGACTAATCTGATGACATTGTCATTCGATTAGATAAATATCATTTAAATAAGAATGATCATACACTACAACCATGATAAATCAACCAGACTCTATGTAGTAAACTCGCGATTGCCGGTTTATAGCGCGTACTATGGTGATGGTCTCGGTGATACCATTGCAGGGTTATTTGCAAGAATGGCTCCAAAAGTGGCGCCGCTAGCAAAACAATTATCAATGAAAGCCATTGATGTTATTCGTGATAAGGGTATTAGTGCTGTTGGAGACTTTGCCGGGAAAGCACTTTCAGCCGCGAAGGATAAACTAGTCGCGTTAGTTCGAGCGCGAATGAAACCACCAATGACAAAGTCATCCCCGTTACCATCTACAGCAGAGATGCCAGCGAGTTTTAGTAAAATATTAAATAACGCAATGGATCAGAAACTATCGTCGCTGTTAATCAACGACCAAAGCAACATCGCAAATATGATAGCGGGAAGTGGCTTGCGACGGTGTCGTCGACGTTGATGATTTAGATCAATTAATATATAATAAAATGTTCAAACGGTCACCTGATCCAGCCTTTGACATGGACGCCCCAGTGCGCAAGGATGATTCTGTACGTGATTATCAATATTATGCCTATCACGCAACACAACCAGATAGTCGAGCAAGAATCGAACTTCAAGTTCATGATACCAGTAAATACTTTCTACATTGTGAAACGTTTATCGAAGTAGAAGGAGAACTTATAAAAAGAGATGGTAAATCATATCCATTTGTTGCACAAGTTGGTTTTGTTAATAATGGTATCATGGCGCTATTCGAGAGTGCAATATATCTGATTGATGGAAGAGACATCGAGTCGATAGAGCGCGATGTTGATGTGGCTACAACAATAAAAGGACTAACAGGATATTCCGACGATTATACAAGATCGGCAGGCCCTTCTACGATGTTTACAAAGGATGGAAGGGAAACGGCAGGAGGAAATCAATTTATTGTAAGACGACCAAGGACTCATGATGATCATGAGACTAATGTCGAGGATATGATTACAACCGAGGATCCTAATTTCAACTTAGGAGCTGCAACACGTATATCAATGTTGGAAGGAGCGCGTAGATCATTTTCATGCGCAATTCCACTGCATCATATATTTGGATTCTGCAGAAATGTTCGAAAAGTTATTTACGGAGCAAAGCACACAATAGCACTCGTGTGAAAAGGTACTGACAATGACGCAAATTGGAGGATTCTAGCGGATCCAGTAAATCCAGATAATGATCCCGGTAAAGTCATTTTAACAAACTTATCATTGTGGATGCCATTAATGACTCCATCAATCACTGCAGAAGAACGATTACTATCATTTATGGACCAAGGAGGAAAATCACTGATAACTTGGCTAACAATATCAACAGATATTGTTCAGTCAACTGTTAATGGGTTATTTACGTGGAACCTGGCATCTAAACAATTTGTTTCAGCTCCACGTGATATATTTATTGCGTTACAGGATAACAGGCGAAGTGGCAATCAATAACGCAGTCATATGATATTTGATAAATTAGGTGTTACTGTCGTCTCACTGAGAATAAACGGTCAGCAGGAACCATCCGAAGATATACAACTTAATTACGGTGAAAACAGTATTTACGCGTGTATCATCGGTTGTTGTCATATATGGAACGCGATCAAAATGTTGATACTGGTCTGCAAATATCCCAATTGGATTTTAATAGATTTTATCCGATCTATTACTTTTCGTTAGAACATATTGATTTAACAAGACAATCTGTCGTTGATGTACACTTTAGAGCTACTATAGACCGTGGCGCTATCCCTGAATACAGAGCGATTGCTGTCATTCTCAGCGACAAATCAATGCTACTCGAAGGGGATGGTGGACGAATGAGAGTGGTAGATGCGCCAGTGGAAAATCTGTAACAATTAGATCAATCTGTTATTAATAAAATGTTGTATAGTGTTATTAGTGTTTCATTAACGCCTGGTCAGATTATAAAATTACAATCGGAAACAGCTAAAAAATGTGGAAACACAATAACGCTGAAACACAGTCAGATGGCGTTATCGTTAACAACTCGTCAAGTAAAACAATTCATGATGCTTTCAAAGATAAAAAGGTATCCAGGTTAATCTCTCTCTCTGCGGCTGCGATTAAAAATATCATAAAAATCAGCGGTATATTCCCGTTGTTACCTGCGTTACCAGCGTAGATTGCGGCAACGGCTCCAGCGGTGGATAAAATGGCAGCGTTAGGAGCTGCTTGTACCGCGGCAGGAATGGCACTAAACAAAGCAACTGGACGCGGATATAAAAAAAAGGAAAGGGGTTAAGACTACCTGGAACCCCGCACTCATGGTACAGCGGACAAGGCCTGAGACTAGGACCTGTTTATTAACAACAATAGTTGCAATGTCTACTTTTGATTTACTCGATGCTGCTAAAATATGGCGATTAAAAACTTCAGAGGCGTCTTTATGAAAGATCAGTTGCCGGCACAACCAAACAGCGTTGAAACCGATATCATTAATCTCGATAACAGCACCGGACCTGGAACCCACTGGATTGCATACGCGAATGACCCGCGCGTGATTGTTTATTTCGATTAATATGGGTTAGTACCTCCTAAAGCATTTATGAGTTATATAAACCGCTTAAACACCCCTCGTTTGTATTATACGCTACCAACACAACAAATGAATGACCCACCAATATTCGGCAACGAAGTATTAAATGTCCTCGACGCTATTTCAACATCTGGAAAACCACCTCATCGGGTGGTAAATGAATATGCGAGTAATCACTTTTTAGAGAGAAATTATATAAAATAACATGATTGATATTTGGGGGAGATCTTTATCAGCCCTGAAGAAACCAACCGAGGAAATATCTGCATATATAAAAAAATAATCGAAGATGAAATAGCTGAAATGTTGAACCTAACAAGTGTTGACCCCAATGAAATAGTTGTATTTCAAGATCGTCAGGGGAAATTGAAAACGAGTAATGTTTCCTGGATGATATTTTAGTTAAACAACAAGGTGTAACGGAAAATGCTATCGCGGTATTTTCCACTCAGGGTAAACTCAAACCAAGTGTACTTGTTTCAACAATTGTGAATGCCCAACAAAATCTACAATCAGAATACAACGATGTTATAATTAATTTGGTCGATTACAACAGAGCATAATTGATAACATCGAAGCCCCGATAAATAATTTCTTTGGTGTTCCACGTTCGCAACCTGTGTCGCATATCATACAAGTAAAAACTGCTATCGATAATTTAACAAACTTGTGATCCGAGTATAATTATCATGTAGTTCAATTTGGTAATCTACGTAAACATTTTAAAAGGACTGACGACGCCGTCGATGAATTGTTTTGTAAAGACGTGAAACCCGATGATATTAAAATAGATCTCGCTGATATTATCACGAAACTCAATGAAATAACAGCGATTAATCAGCGAATAGAAGTTGTTCGCGAGGATATTAAAACTACCAACGATGTCATCAATGATATTATCAAGGATGATCTACCGAAGATCATAAAATTACTTGAAAAAACAAAAATTCCTCATAATAGAACCAACAACGTAGTATACACGATTCAATACGGATCATTTGCGTGGACCCCATCCACTGACATATTAAATATCAACGTGGCCGTCAAAGGTATTTATCGATTATCACTAGTGACGCCGACTCAATTTAATATTTCGTCAACAAGTTCATCTGGGGTCAACAATACGATATCAACGATCATTGACAAGGATACAACTGAACAGTTCACGATAACATCTACTGATAAAAATTTGGCAAGGGTTTCAGTAACATGGTATGTGGAATTCGTAGCGGATTTGAATAAATAATTAAACCGCTAGCAGTTTCAATTGAAATCTGTTATAAAAAATAAAATGTCATCACCGACGATACCTTCGGTATCTCAATACCGCAATGATCAGGTCAGAGAGTTTCAAACTAAACTCAAAGTGCTTACTGAGGAGTACCAAACAAAAATAAAAAAATACCGACGAAGAATCACCGCAGTTGATGTTACTGTGTACTCTGTGAGTGGTGTAATCACCGGAGCTGGTATAATACTATCCTCGGTGACAATGATTGCTCCGATAGCTGTTCCAATTTGTATAACAGCGGCGACAACAATCGCGGGAATTATTTCATTAATAACAAAAATATATCATCATGCAGACAGCTTAAACTGCAAGATTACATAATTAAATTTCATGTTGTGTCAACTGTGTTCTCGCAATTATACTCAATGATATTGTCGTCGCTCGATGATACATTTATATCAGATAGTGAGTTTTCGAAAATGGTTCAATTGTATGATTCCACGATGTCAAAATTAGAGCAGAATAATAATAATAGTGATGACAACACCGAAAGAACAACTTCAACGAATAGTAAAAAAACCGAACCGATTCAACAAATAACGGAAAATACCACACCGGTGAAAACCAGCATGATCTCAATAACATCAACCAATCCTGAATTCAGTGTGAATTTCCCTACTTCGATTCCCGTGAAGGTGATCGCGTTGGCGAAACTATGAGAGTATCACAGTTGGCCTAATATTAGGTCGGTATAATTTGGCGGTCAACAACCGAATAATTCCTTGGTGTTTGCGAATAAGAAGACTGGAACGTTGTTTCGATACAAACTGCGTGTTACCAAATCGAACAAATCAATAAGGAATTACAGCGTAGAATAAAATCCATTACAAGAAAAGAATCGAAAATCGCTATAACGGTTCATGAACCAGCATTATCATCTGCCAGTGAAATAAACTCGCCCGGGTATGCCGTAGATATCTATCAGAGTTCTATAAGAACAATACTAGGGTGGCCTGAAATCCTACATCAGGCATCTTATCAAATACCGGAACCAAAAAAATCCAATTATGTCATAGATGAAAAATCATATTATGAAATCAACCCATCATATCGAGATGATTTGTATAATATAAAAAATGCTAAATTAACTGATAGATTCATATTTACCGATAACAATAACATGCAATGGGATTTCGTTTTTGAGAAAATTCTTGATTCATTCGTTACCATTGCATTTACGTTAATATACATCATTGATTACTTTAGCGAGATTAATCAATTCCATAAAACACAACTAGAAAAATCCAGGAGCATCTCTCTGATATAACAAAACAACGTGATGAGATCATAAAATATGTTAGGATGTTAAATCAGCTTATATCTGACATGGAATATATCAACAAACGAATAATTCAAGTAATAATTAATGACAAGAACGGAGATAAACAAAAATTCCTAACCGGTTACAATATTACAGAAGCTGATTTACCCGATCTCAAGTTTCCTGGATATAACGCAAATGGAATAAAAACATATGTTAATGATCTTATTCAAGAAAACCTTTCTCTGATACTCGCCTAATGGAAACCACAAACAACAATTCTTTAATATAATAATGACCCAGACTGCGGTGGTAGACATATCGCTCCTCAAAACGTAAATATATCCTCGGTGATTGCATTGAATTTAGTATGTGATGTTATCGAAGGAATCTATCAAATAAATCTGGAGCGATCAAATCAAGCGCAACAAGGACATATTTTATATTCATTTGCACCAATAGCTCCTCCAGGATTTCTAATTATTGAGGATCCAACTAATCCAGTCTATATGCGATGTCATAATGATTCGTTAACTAGAATTACTTTTAAACTCACTGACCAGTCCAATAATCTAATTGATTTACGAGTTGAGGTTTTACAAATTAGTCTGTTTGTGAAATCCTAAACTGTTTACAATTTCATCGAAAAAAAATTGTTAACCCATAGCAGCAGAGGGTGGCGCGACAACGAAATTGGCCTCTTTTTGTTTACCAAATGGACGATCCTATTTAGGACTTACGAGGAAGAATTAGTTTGCCGAATTGACGCCTCTAAAAGTTTCGGTCTCCGTGGAAGCCTTATTTTTGAAAAAAAAATTGATCTGTTGACCCTCCCTACTACTAAATTTGACAATACTCTGTGCAACCCTACGTTACATTATTCCTTTGTTTAGTGATATGACAATCCCGTAATATTAATATTATTGTATACACCTTTCTCTCATTATCTATCTCTCTTTCCCACCCCCTCTCTCTGCGTGTGTGTGACATGTGTGTATGTGTGTGTGTGAATGTGTGTGCGTGTGTGTATGTGTGTGTATGTTGTATTGTGTGTGTTTTGCTATACTTGCGTGGATTTGAGTTGGGTTGCACACCAACATCTCGAGAACTGTATTACATTTCGAGGACTTACACACTAGTCCTCGAAAGGATATATCGGAAAACGGTTGAGAATGAGGTCACACAATTTGCGATTTTCCTTTTGGGCGCTTTCGAGGCTTGACTAGTGTGCAAACTATTAGTCAATCAGAAGGCGTGTGATCTCAGGCTGTCATCCAATCAGAGTATCACTACTTTGCAGTGTAACTAAATTTTATATACATATAAATGTGACTTTTAAAAATAATTACTGGTTTAAAAAAATAATTTTATAATAATTGCAAACTGGCAATGCCTGAACAGAGTGCGGTATTTTAAGCCCGGGTCCTCCGTTTGTGCGGTGTCTTGGCGCGTTTTCTAATTTTTTGTATATTACGTACATTGATTCCATTCCTGCAAGGATTATTATACACTACAGTAAATTCTTGGAAGATGGCAGGACATGCTGAATCAATCTGGTAAGTAATAAAACAATTCTTTTTCAAGTTGTTAACTGTATTCCTCCAAAATAGCTACTAGTTTTTTTTTAGCTACGATGTCGTAGCCTCAACTTGATTTGTTGTGGTTGAGTGTCCACGATGTTGGAGTAAGGGTACAACTAGATTTTATATTATTATTTGTGACAACTTGGTTTTATCCCATTTTCAGCAATGAACTTATATTGATGTCAGTACAGCTCGCGTATATTTTTGGAATTCCACGCAATGCAGTGGTGGGTGGTGCAGAGAGAGAGAGAGAGAGAGAGAGAGAGAGAGAGAGAGAGAGAGAGAGAGAGAGAGAGAGAGAGAGAGAGAGAGAGAGAGAAGAGAGAGAGAGAGAGAGAGAGAGAGAGAGAGAGAGAGCGAGAGAGAGAGAGAGAGAGAGAGAGAGAGAGAGAGAGAGAGAGATAGAGGGGTTGGGGGTGGGTGGCCATCTCTCCATCGTTGTTGTCATTCAGGATGACACCATCGCAGAGTGTGCGTGAGTTAATGTCACAGGTACTTGATTCTGGGTAAATTAATGTATACACTCACCATATAATATGGCGAGTGTATACATTAATTTACCCATAATCAAGTGTATGTGGTTAATGTGTATGACCCTGGAGAGAGAGAGAGAGAGAGAGAGAGAGAGAGAGAGAGAGAGAGAGAGAGAGAGAGAGAGAGAGAGAGAGAGAGAGAGAGAGAGAGAGAGAGAGAGATTCAAATGTATCTGCATCGTTATCAGATGAGTATACACATTTTCTAGTTCTAATGAACACCATTTAATATAATAGATATGCCAAATCAAATTCTAGATAATATAATATCTAGAGAATGTCGCGAAAACAACTATACACTACTGTATTGTTTTCATTTACAAAAAGCTGATGAACACATTTCGCAACGGTGCATAGAAATACCTGAACGCAATAGAAACACCGAAACGCAATATTGTGTATTCCATTGCTGAATATTGTGAAATTTGCGAAATTTTTAAAAGAAAATAACATTTACTATTAATAGTGTCTAATACGATTGTAACATAATTTTAATGCTTGATCCAATACCAATAAATGCATATTAGTAATGATTTATTAATAATTGTTCTCTTCACTCATAACGTTTTATCTATCATCGTTTACACTTTGTATTTCAAATTCATGTATCTTTTCATGAACTATTCTTAATTGCATCTTTAAAATTATTATTTGTACCGAAACATATTCACGTGTCGTCTAAAGAAGATGTGTACCTAGAGAATGTTAACAACTGAACTTGTTTCTTTCTTTCACTGGCTAGATTTCATATACTATATGGCCGTAATGCTGAGGTTAAACTTTTTACCTAATGTTTACTGTGTTTGTAATTGATATTCACTTGTAGATGTTGCTGTTAAAGCAAAATAAATAGCATGGTAAACTAATATATTTGTTAGCGTGAACTCAAGATCTTAATTTCAATGTTTCCTTTTGGCAGTATTGGTTTCTTTACATTTCTTAAATGGTAAACAGTTGAATAATTTGTAGTTAAAATAGTAATCAATGTTTGGTGAATATATCATCCAAAATGAAGAGGGATTATTTGTTTTGTAGCTAAAAGCTGCAAATCAGTTGGTAAGGCAGAGAAGAAGAAAACAGCAATAGTACCATTGCTAAAGAAGGATAAGGCAGCTGTAGAATGACAACGTGGATAATTA
>JAQISU010000294.1:155000-227500 GCA_029339505.1 Unio delphinus
GAAGCATCATAATGTCACAATCAGACGAGGACATACTACATTACATCGCGATCAGGCAATTGTTGAAAGATTGAATCGGACACTTGCTGAGCGGTTATTTGGGTATCAATAAGCGAAGGAATTTATTCAGGATAAACGATCCCGTCAATGGGTCAAGAGATTACCATGCGTGATTACCGCCCTAAATACTGAGATTACTCGAACGATTAATATGAAACATAACAATGCGATTGAAAAAAATTATACCTGTAAAACCGCAAAACGATTTTTCAAAACAACCAATACTCTTTAATATCACTGTTAGGTATTTATATGAACCAGGAAAACTTAAAAGTTTAGAAAAAATGGTTACTGATCCTATTTGGAGTGTCACTGCACATAAAATATCTAGCATAACACGATCCACTGGTAGAATTCCAGTGTATAGATTGGATTCAACTGCTCCTCAGCGCGGATTTACTCGTGAACAATTACAAGTGATACCCGAGGATACTCAATTACAGCCGCGTGGTCTTAACTAGCACCTCTTCGTCTGTAGCACTCAAGACAAGTCATCATCACATTATCTCTGGTATGACCTACGCTGCTATTTTTTCTTTATACGGCATATTGGCAGTGGTCTTTATCCAACCAACACCAACGCATTATGCAATTACAACTCGCGCAGTTATTATTCTGTTATTGTTTCAGCGTGATTATAAATACAGCATCAATGTCAAATTTTCTGTTACTTTTTTGTCCTGTTGTTTATAACCAGACAGTATTTTTTCTGATTATATCATCGCTTACAATATCAATTATTGTAGTGTCATTATAGTCTAAAACAACTCTTCGAAGTTGATTCATTCTTCATACTCTGCACACTGCATGATAAACAAAATTCGACCACTCGATGCGATTATCTATGATCCAAACAATTGTATAGGATTACCTACGAGGAATGTATCGTCGCCTCGTATCCTAGCTTCCATAAGGATTTATCAGCACGCAATGCATCTTCGACGACATTGATATCAACCAACACAATATCATTTAACACCATAATCTGCTTCTCTGTCAAGCCTGGAATATCAACTTCGATATTTTGTCTCATTGTTTCTATAACACAGTGCCACTGGAAGTGTTGCAAATTTTTCGTTGTGTGTGTTCACAACTTCATCTGAAGTGTATCTCTGACGATCTTTCTACTTGCCACTATCAAATCGTTTGGTCTCCATGCTTCCCAAAAATCATTTAATGGGTTTCTGAAATTATTTCACGCGCTATTTCACACTGGATTCTAACCGGTTGTAATCTGATTAGTTTCTTGAACTCGCGTAATTGTTTATCAAGTGATCTATGATCGCTAATCATTTCTTCATAATTGTCTACAAAATTCTTCAGCCAATCATTCGGGGATAAACCGACAAATGGTAGTGGTTGAACATAATCGCCACACATTATCACTTTTGAATTCGCTTGCAATAACCAATCGAGAAACATTTGTAATACATCTAAGGACACTGTGCATATCTCATCCCAAATGAGAATTTCAGGAATATATTTTTCGCCCATTCTATCAGGAGTCCATTCGTCACCATTCCGTCGAAAAAAACTGTGATAAGTGCAAGTATTAATTCCTCGCTGTTTCATCTATCTTGCAAATCTGTGTGTTGGTGTTAGAACAGTAATGTTTGATTTCCCTCGAAATAATTCGATTGCTCGAGTCGTCTTCCCTGACCCACCACAGCCGTTTAAGTAACTGGTTTTATATCTACATATTGGATCGGAACACGACGGTGCATTAGATAGTTCTGATATCTGATTATTTTTCAAGTAATTGTTTACAATTGTAACATCTGCTGACTTAGAATAAACGCGCATTATTTCCTTTATAATTCTGCATGATCCACAACCTTCGTCTCAATTAGTGAATTCAATGCTTCTTTATGTTTTATGTCAATATAAAATGAATCAGTGGCGACTCTAACTGCGGTGTCAGGAAATCTATTTATCATCGATGGTAAATTAATAGAAGCATAAGCCAGCATAGACGACCTTAAGTACGTATATTGAGGATTTTCTCAGTCGTTATAAGTAACAATTGTACCTAATTTGTTTCCATCGGATAAGAAAGCGTCTTTACGATCGACGTATATATCCCTAGATGTTACATCTTCGATTATAAAATCGTATTTAGCATCAACTATAATCAACCGCAAAGAATATCGTTTCTGGTCGTATTTTCCACCTTGTGTGAATTTACCAATTATTCTTCTACCGAGATCTTTTTCGTGTTTATTTCTAACTTCAAAGATTTCTTTGGACCATTTGACGATATATTCTTCGTCAAGATTGGGGAATTGTTTTTTTTTTCGGTCATTATATTATGTAGACTATCGAGTTGTGGTAACCAGACTTCCGTTTTGTTTTCGATATGATATAACTGCTTCACTGACAATCAGTGATATGAGCATTTTAGAATCATTAATATACCGTAATAGCACTATTGGCATCTAGTGTTTTTAATAGATGTGTCTACCAAACCAAATATAACAACACGGATGAAGTCCTTTAGCCAATTCAAATGATACCACACCAGCGAATCCGGTTAAATCAAAATTGGGCAGTTGTCGATTAATCGCAACACGGGTCATTTCATGTGTGGGATGCACAAATCGTTTAAAATACTCAGAACACTCTCCGTACCCGAGAAAACTCCTTGGATAACACGCAATTATATCAACCGAAATAATACTTTTGTTGTCGTATTTTGCATTCCATAATCCACCATGGCCATAAGCAATAGAACTATCTTGGATATCCGAGAGAAATTCTGCTCTTGATGGTTTCCATAGATTTCTCTTTCTCGTGAAATGAGCTACAACTGACGGTATTGTAAAACAGTCGGTAGGTAATTGTTGAAAAACCACTAGCTAGTATTTTCATCTCATTGTGGAGGGATTCAGTACGATATAATTTGCCATTGGGTTTTACATATTGATCGAATTTACCCTCTTTGTCTTCAAAACTCTGAAATAACCACACTGACACAAGATCGTTGTTACTTCAATGAGAAATAAAATCAAATAAATTTCCCCCAGAGTTCTTTGGGGGTAGATATTTTATTGTTCTATCCCGCGGAAATATTGTTACTGCGGTGGTCCCAGCATGTGCATTATGGTCAATAATTTTGATTGGATATCCTCTCGATTTATATTTAGGGTTCATATAATATCTCGCCTGTTACAGTCTCTACGGATATTGGGAATTTTAGTATCCGCTCTAACGCGGGCACATTTGAATTGTTGCTCCGCTCTCCTTCACTGTTAATCCTCATTCATTTCTATTTTTGCATCTTAGATCCGTCAATTTGTTTCCACGCAACGTATTTGTAAAATGCTCTATTATTAGTTCTGCTACACAATTCAACGACGAATATTTCATGGGTTTTAATTTTTCAATACTCGGTTTATCATTTATCGGATAGATCCCATAACATCCGCGGTTACAGGATAGGATCTCTCGTAATATGGTTTTGTCAATGCCAGTCAGAATTCCTGGTTTGGAATCCTGACTCACAGTGACAGTTCTCTTATTTTTCAGGATGGGTTCAAATTTGTCGTGTGTAATCCAATTCCCCGTTTCTTAGCGGATAATGAATTTCACTCTAAAAAAATACGTTTTCTTGTCAAGTTGTGAGATTATCACTGCTGCTCTTTCGTCTTTCATGGTAGCATTAACACTACCATCTATTCGAAATGTTGACCAACAGTGAGATGCTCCATCGCGCTTGAATTCATTAAATGCATCACTGATTCTACCTATCATTCTTCTATCACTAATTAGACCCTTTGGTACTTCAGTGGAGATTATATCGAGATTGAATTCAACATTGTTCCAATTCGTAATTTTTGATAATCTCTCGAACTCCTCCATATTATATTTAAAGCAAGTATTTAAATAATGAATTCATTATATAATGAATCACTGCAAATGGCTTATGATAGGATCAGTAACCGCTTATAACAAATCATGCAGAAATTAATTATGTGGATATCAATTACATAGCGTTCGTCGTGGACGTTTTGTGCCCTTACCTTGCATACGATGTGGAGTAGGTGTGCGTGGTAAATCGCAGGTGTTTCTCAATTGTGGTGGTAAGCGATACAGAGAGTTAAAGCGCTATTATGATTAAAGAATGAAATATTCCGTTAAAAACTCCATCAATGACTCTGACTCTGTCAAGAACACCACAAGACTACATTGCTAGATTCTCAAGTAAAAATTAAAGAAAATACTTAATTAGACAAATATTATTTAGTATAGAAATGAACCAAGAATTTCAACCACATCCCGTGATTACCAGTTATGTAACATCTCGTGAAGGTATTGTTAGACACCGCAGGCTGAAGGTACCAGTTCGTTTTGACAATGGTATGGGATTTCTTATATTTGGTGCTGGAAAGAAAAGATATCTCAACAACCGTATAATATATGAATGTTACAATGGATTGATCATAGAAGGTTTTGTAGTTTACCATAATAATTCTAATCATAAGAACAATTCTTTATCGAATCTAAGAGCTATAACACAAAGTGAAAACACTAAACGCGGAGGAACTGGAAAAAACTCAAAAGATGCGAAATCTATAAAATCATTTAATACAGAAAATCACGAAGAAAGAGTATTTCAATCAAAGAATGAAGCTGGAAGGTATTTCGATATTTGTATAACCTCTGTACGATATGCTGCAGAGAATATCACTAGATCGGCTTTTTCTAAAAAAGTTAAAAAAAAATTAAATTCGTTTACATCTATATTATTATATGTAGTATTAAGGGGAATAACTTGTGTTTGCTTGTGTGTGTAGTTTTGAAACAACGATAACTCTTTTGTTGTAGTAACGTATTTCAATGGGATATTTTGATGACTCATGGTCTAACTGAATGGCTTTTTTTCTGTGGCTAATACACCATCCGTTAAACCCTTCACGTGAAACACATATATCGTATTCAAAATTATAGACTTGTAGACTGCGAACACTAGTGTATTCCATACACGGTTGGGATCTCGTCCTGGGGCCCATCGTTCGAATCTCGTGGCAGGCATTATTCTCGACGGTACCGATCGGAAGGTTTTTCTATATAATAATTTGGGCTTTAAGCCATTCGAAATTCAAACCGTGAAAACACCATACGTCACACACCGTCACACGGTGTGAATGTGTCATACGTCACACACCGTCACACGGTGTGAATGTGTTTTTGCATTCAACCCAGGGTGATTTTTTTTGGGTATGGTGGTTTCAGTTTGAATGTAGAACAGCCCCGTGTGTGTCTGTACAGTGTGTCCACCTATAATCCATTGCTATATGATGTATTGTCTTGAGCTGTATATATCATTGTAAATACCATATCATTTCATTGTAAATACCATATCATTTCATTGTAAATACCATATCATTTCATTGTAAATACCATTATGTAAATACTTGTAAATACCATATCATTTCATTGTAAATACCATTATGTAAATACTTGTAAATAGCATATCATTTCATTGTAAATACCATTCTGTAAATACTTGTATATGTATATATCTATATATCTATATGTAAATGTGACATCCATTCACCAAGCATACCTTTTTGGAGTTCTAACTCGTTAATTGACGAGTTAGATCCCCTCTCGGAGACTATGCTTCGTGGTACTTTTGGGCCTCTCTTATGTGAATAACACCTAAGGCGTTCCGATGGGGATGTGTTGTCTTATATATGTAACCTCGGGGCCTCTCAGATGTGAATAACACCTGAGGGGTTCCAAATGGGGTTTTTCATGTATAACACATTAGAGCGAATTCGTCATATCATATCATATCATAACTTGCATAATATCTCTAGGCGCAATAAGATATGAATAACACATTAGAGCGAATGGAGTATATCATGTATAATCATATCATATATAATCATATCATATAATCATATGGTAACATGCATAATATCTCTAGGCGCAATAAGATGTGAATAACACCGTAGAGCAAATGGAGTTCATCATATCATACGAAAACGGGTCCAAAAATGACCCCTAAGTTTTTTTATTAGATATTTGATATATAATATTTCATATATGAATTTCGAAAATATGAATGTCATTATAATTGAGATTTTTAATTTGAAAAATCAAGGAATACAATTATCAGATAAATTAGATTGTAGTCAGATTCTTTCTGATTTTCAAGATTTTGATGTTAGCGCTGGGAATAATATTTTTTAAAGAGAACTCGACACGGTGTAAATGA
The DNA here is from genome assembly GCA_029339505.1 of Unio delphinus. Taxonomy (NCBI): domain Eukaryota; kingdom Metazoa; phylum Mollusca; class Bivalvia; order Unionida; family Unionidae; genus Unio; species Unio delphinus. The sequence goes on from JAQISU010000294.1 coordinate 161,284, forward strand.
ATCACTTGCATTTTGTAACGACATCAACAAATTTATCCCGCTGTTCATTACTGTCGAAAAGGTCAGAAGTGTATTTGGCAGACAATATGAAATCAAGCGCACAGTAAACTCGAAAATTATAACAATAAGAGAAGAAGTCATGATACAAAATGAAAAACCCTTTTGTTTACCTCAACACAGTCTTTGATGTCCAACCCGTTGCAGATCAGTAATCCGCATACAATAAAGCCCCATTGTAAATGATTATATAGACAGGTATGCGCTTACTCGCATAGAACGAATTTGTATGAGTTGAAATTCTATAGACAGGTAAGATAGTGTAACTTGTTTGCATGGTGATTTATCACTACGCGAAAGTAATGAACACTGTGAAATTCAAAATAATTTTGGGTGGGTGGGTTTTCACTTAAAATTTAGATCGTATATTATATTTATAATGGTAGATGAAGAACTAACAACTAGATTAGCAATCGAACGATTAGCTGCAATTAAGAAATTTATTCCGATTCGTGATTCCGTTCGAAATAAGCTCCAAACGAGACAAGAATTTCAAACTGATTCACAACGCGAACTAAACAATTATTCAAACCAATATCCACTGCTACTAAGGATACTGAATCAATACTTGAAAAAATAGCAAAGGAAACTGAAGGAACATCAGCGCTGTTACAAAAAATCCCTCATGGTCCAAAAAAACAATGAAAAAATAGTAGAGGAATTACGTAATCGATTTAATGAGGAGGGGTTAGCAGCAATTGATAAGACTGATAAAGCGAAAATTCCTGCGCTTGTTGTGACGACTTATGAAAACAGAACAAAATGTTAAAAAAAGAACAATACACGTTTATTAAAAGTATGGATCATTGGGCTGATGTGTTTTACAAAATCAAAACTAGCACAAGTCGAATTAATCAAGGCGATGCATCATACACTGGATATCTCAATGCGGTGAGTATAGTGAATGATCAATATGAAGAACTAAAAACAAAAACAAAGATTGCAAAGTAAAAGACAACAGCCTTCAAAGAAAATATCTTTGTCACGTCAACGACAACCAAAACCTGACGATGATGATACGGGTTTGAGATTATTGGAGTCTGATAATATGCCATTTGATCAAGATGAATCTGATGATGAAAGTATTATAAATTTACAAGATCAGAAAAAGGATACACAATGTAAAACTGGTTATAGTAGAGAGGAGGGGGTATCTTAGAGTGGAACAACAAGGTGGATTTCAGGTGGTGGTTTAGTTCGATGTCCTAATAGTATTCTAGAGGATATATCACGGTTAGAAATTCTCGTAGGAGGGAGACGAGCTGGAAATAACTCACCGGAAAAGAATCATGAGGCAGCTGATATCTGTAGACGACTATTTGAGGGTGGTATCATGGATATTGCTGTATATCGAGAGTTTATCGATGAGCTAGCAGACGGTTATCACAGTGATTAAATCACCACATTAGATAATTGTCATTTAAATAAGATGATCATAAATTACAACCACAACAAATCATCCATGGTCTAAGTCTCGGCAATACCATTGCAGGGTTATTTGCAAGAAAGGCTCTAAAAATTGCACCAATCGCAAAACAGTTATCAACGAAAGCTATTGATGTTATTCGTAATAAGGGTGTTAGCGCTGTTGGTGATGTTGCCGGGAAACCATTTTCCGCGACTAAAGAAAAACTACTAGCGTAAGTTCGGCGAAGACAGAAACCACCGAGGATTTTGTCATCAGTGATAAAATCTCTAGAGAAACTACCATCTACGGAAATTATGCCCTCGAGTATTAGCAAAAGTAATAAACAACGCAGTGGATCAGAATATAGCATCACGGATAAATGAAGGATATGACACTCAGGGAAGAATTACTGCAAATATGATAGCAGGAAGTGGTTTGAGCGAGATCGCGATTTAGATCAAGAAATATAGAATATGTTCAAATCGGCTCCTGATAGAGAGTTCGATATGGATGCCCCAGTGCCCAAGAATGATTCTGTATGCGATTATCAATTATATTCCTATCACGCAGTACAACCGGATATCGATCAAGAATCGAACTTCAGGTCCATGTTACCTGCAAATACTTTCTACCCGCTGACGCGTTTATCAAAGTAGAAGGAGAACTCGTAACAAATGTTGCAGCTGATGCACCATACGCAAATGACCCAAATATGCGAGTTGGCTTTGTCAATAATGGTATCATGGCGCTATTCGAGAGTGCAAGATATATTATTGATGGAAGAGAAATCGAATCTATAGAGCATGATGTTGATGATGCCACAACAATAGTGGGTTTGGCAAGATATTCTGATGATTATACAAGTTCGGCAGGTCCGTCTATGATGTTCTCTAAGGATCTCACTGATCACGCTGAACACATTCCATATGTTAAATTGCTAACACCAAGAGTTACTGCAGTTGATCCACAATCAGATGATGTTGAACACGAGATTAGACCAGCTGGCACCTTTGATGTTATAAAAAGTACTAATCCTAATCACAACTTGGGGTTTTGCAACACGCGTATCAACGTTGTAAGGACAGCGTCGACAATTTTCATGCGCGATTCCAGTGCATCATATTTTCGGATTTTGCAGAAATGTTAGAAAATTTATCTATGGAGCGAAGCATACAGTAGCACTCGTGCGAAAGGGCAGTGATAATGATGCAATCTGGCGTGGTGCTGGAATTGCTGATGGTAAAGTCATTATATCAAAACTATCATTGTGGATGCCAGTAATGACTCCATCAATCACCGCAGATGAAACATTACTATCATTTATGGATCATGGAGAAAACTCATTGCTATCATGGCTAACATTGACCACATATACCATGGATTCTAATCCTGATGGTACACTTACATGCCATCTGGTGTCAAAAGAAGGTTTTTCAGCTCCGCGTCATATATTTATTGCGGTACAGAATAAGGCGCGATTGAACTCTCTTGAACGGAGTCATCTGATATTTGATCAAAAGGTGTTAATGAAGTATCATTGAGAATAAACGGCCAACAGGAAACATCCGAGGATATACTACTTGATTACGGAACCAACCAAATAGCATGCGCGTATCATCGTCTGTTGGCATTTATGGGACGCGATAATAATGTGGATACTGGTCTGCAAATATCACAATTTGATTTTAAAAATCGATATCCCATGTTACATCTCGCTGGAACATCTTGACTTAACCAGACAATCCGAAGTTGACATGGACTTCAGAGCTCGTGTAGCTCGGCCGTTTGTAGGTGGTGTTGTAACTATCCAGAATTACAGAGCAGTTGCTGTCATACTCAGTGACAAATGAATGCTACTCGAAGGTGTTGGTGGACGAATGAGAGTAATTGACGCACCAGTGGAAAATATGTAATGTAACAATTAGATCAATCTGTCATTAAATAAAATGTCATATAGTCATGTTAGTGTTACGTTAACTCCAGGTCAAATTAAAAAAATTGAAATCGGAGTCAGCTAAAAAATGTGGAACCACATATCCCTGAAGCACAATCAGATGTCTGGTGGTCAGAATAAACTATCACTGGCAACTCGTCAGATAAAACACTTCAATGATGCCATCAAAGATAAAAAAGTGTTCAGGTCACTCTCTCTGCGGCCGCAATTAAGAACATGATACAATCAGGTGGTATATTCCCACTTTTCGCTGAGTTACAAGCGTTGATTGCGGCAGCGGCCCCAGCGGTAGGAAAAGCCGCAACGCTAGAAGCCGTTGGTACTGTGGCAAGGATGGCATTAAAGAACGCTACCGGACAGGGATACAAAACAAGAAACGATCAGGAAAGGGTATAAGATTACCAGGAACTCGTTATTCACGGTACAGCGGAAACGGCCTGAGACTAGGAACAGTTTACTAACAATAGTTCCCATGTCAAAGTTTGATTTACTCGATGCTGCTAAAAAAACTAGCGATAAAAAACTTTAGAGGTGTCTTTATGAGAGATCAATTACCAAAACAACCAAACAACACTGAAACCGGTATCATTAATCTCGATAACAACAACGGACCTGGAACTCACTGGGTTGCATACGCGATTGATCCGCGTGCAATTATTTATTTCTGTTCATATGGATTAGCACCGCCTAAAGAATGTGTGCGTTATATAAACCGCTTAAAAACTCCTATCTGTTATTCTACGCTACAAGCACAGAAAATGAATGACCCACCAGTATGCGGCATTGAAGTATCAAATGTACTCAACGCTATTTCATCATCGGGGAAACCACCCCATAAAACCGTACACGAATATACGAGTAATCGCTTTTTAGAGAGAAATTATATAAAATAACATGATTGATATTTGGGGGAAATCTTTATCAAGCCTGAAAAAAACCACTTCGGAAATATCTGCAGCCGATGAGGTAAAAAAAAAATAACCGAAGACGAAATATCCGAGATGTTAAACCTGGCAAGTTTGGATCCCAATGAAATAGTTGTATTTCAAGATCGTCAAGGTAAATTAAAAACTAGTAATGTTTTCCTTGATTATATTTTAGCTAAACAACGCGATGTAACGGAAAATGCTATCGCGGTATTTTCCAAGGAGGGTAAACTCAAACCAGATGTTCTTATTTCAACTATTGTGGACTCCCCCCAAAAGCCTGAATGAACATATAATACAATTTGAACAATTACAACATAGTATAATTGATAATATCGAAAACCCGATAAATAATTTCTTTCGGATTCCACGTATTCATCAAACATTGAAAATCTCAGACGTAAAAACCGCTATGTTAGAATTATCTGCACTCCAATCTAGGTATGGAGATCATGTTGAGAAGTTTTCAACTTTTCTTAAAAATCTCATTGAGAAATTCTTTGGTGGGATCTCATTAGATAAATTCGACATAAAACTCCCGGATATTAGAAAATCCATCGATGAAATGAAAAACACCATCGAGGCTATCAAAGATGATTTACCGAGGATGATAGAAACACTTGAAAATACAAAGATTCCTCATGCGAAAACCAACAACGTAGTATACACGACCCAACACGGATCATTTACGTGGACACCATCCACTAACATATTAAATATCACCGCGGCCGTGAAAGGTATTTATCGATTAACCAGCCATATGTTAAATTGCTAACACCAAGAGCTACTGCAGTTGATCCACAATCAGATGATGTTGAACACGAGATTAGACCAGCTGGCACCTTTGATGTTATAAAAAGTACTAATCCTAATCACAACTTGGGGTTTTGCAACACGCGTATCAACGTTGTAAGGACAGCGTCGACAATTTTCATGCGCGATTCCAGTGCATCATATTTTCGGATTTTGCAGAAATGTTAGAAAAGTTATCTATGGAGCGAAGCATACAGTAGCACTCGTGCGAAAGGGCAGTGATAATGATGCAATCTGGCGTGGTGCTGGAATTGCTGATGGTAAAGTCATTATATCAAAACTATCATTGTGGATGCCAGTAATGACTCCATCAATCACCGCAGATGAAACATTACTATCATTTATGGATCATGGAGAAAACTCATTGCTATCATGGCTAACATTGACCACATATACCATGGATTCTAATCCTGATGGTACACTTACATGCCATCTGGTGTCAAAAGAAGGTTTTTCAGCTCCGCGTCATATATTTATTGCGGTACAGAATAAGGCGCGATTGAACTCTCTTGAACGGAGTCATCTGATATTTGATCAAAAGGTGTTAATGAAGTATCATTGAGAATAAACGGCCAACAGGAAACATCCGAGGATATACTACTTGATTACGGAACCAACCAAATAGCATGCGCGTATCATCGTCTGTTGGCATTTATGGGACGCGATAATAATGTGGATACTGGTCTGCAAATATCACAATTTGATTTTAAAAATCGATATCCCATATGTTACATCTCGCTGGAACATCTTGACTTAACCAGACAATCCGAAGTTGACATGGACTTCAGAGCTCGTGTAGCTCGGCCGTTTGTAGGTGGTGTTGTAACTATCCAGAATTACAGAGCAGTTGCTGTCATACTCAGTGACAAATGAATGCTACTCGAAGGTGTTGGTGGACGAATGAGAGTAATTGACGCACCAGTGGAAAATATGTAATGTAACAATTAGATCAATCTGTTATTAAATAAAATGTCATATAGTCATGTTAGTGTTACGTTAACTCCAGGTCAAATTAAAAAAATTGAAATCGGAGTCAGCTAAAAAATGTGGAACCACATATCCCTGAAGCACAATCAGATGTCTGGTGGTCAGAATAAACTATCACTGGCAACTCGTCAGATAAAACACTTTAATGATGCCATCAAAGATAAAAAAGTGTTCAGGTCACTCTCTCTGCGGCTGCAATAAAGAACATGATACAATCAGGTGGTATATTCCCACTTTTCGCTGAGTTACAAGCGTTGATTGCGGCAGCGGCCCCAGCGGTAGGAAAAGCCGCAACGCTAGAAGCCGTTGGTACTGTGGCAAGGATGGCATTAAAGAACGCTACCGGACAGGGATACAAAACAAGAAACGATCAGGAAAGGGTATAAGATTACCAGGAACTCGTTATTCACGGTACAGCGGAAACGGCCTGAGACTAGGGACAGTTTACTAACAATAGTTCCCATGTCAAAGTTTGATTTACTCGATGCTGCTAAAAAAACTAGCGATAAAAAACTTTAGAGGTGTCTTTATGAGAGATCAATTACCAAAACAACCAAACAACACTGAAACCGGTATCATTAATCTCGATAACAACAACGGACCTGGAACTCACTGGGTTGCATATGCGATTGATCCGCGTGCAATTATTTTTTTCTGTTCATATGGATTAGCACCGCCTAAAGAATGTGTGCGTTATATAAACCGCTTAAAAACTCCTATCTGTTAATAACCGAAGACGAAATATCCGAGATGTTAAACCTGGCACGTTTGGATCCCAATGAAATAGTTGTATTTCAAGATCGTCAAGGTAAATTAAAAACTAGTAATGTTTTCCTTGATTATATTTTAGCTAAACAACGCGATGTAACGGAAAATGCTATCGGCGGTATTTTCCAAGGAGGGTAAACTCAAACCAGATGTTCTTATTTCAACTATTGTGGACTCCCCCCAAAAACCTGAATGAACATATAATACAATTTGAACAATTACAACATAGTATAATTGATAATATCGAAAACCCGATAAATAATTTCTTTCGGATTCCACGTATTCATCAAACATTGAAAATCTCAGACGTAAAAACCGCTATGTTAGAATCATCTGCACTCCAATCTAGGTATGGAGATCATGTTGAGAAGTTTTCAACTTTTCTTAAAAATCTCATTGAGAAATTCTTTGGTGGGATCTCATTAGATAAATTCGACATAAAACTCCCGGATATTAGAAAATCCATCGATGAGATGAAAAACACCATCGAGGCTATCAAAGATGATTTACCGAGGATGATAGAAACACTTGAAAATACAAAGATTCCTCATGCGAAAACCAACAACGTAGTATACACGACCCAACACGGATCATTTACGTGGACACCATCCACTAACATATTAAATATCACCGCGGCCGTGAAAGGTATTTATCGATTAACACTAGTGTCGCCGACTCAATTTAAAATAATATTTACTGATAATAACTTGGCTAGGGTTCCAGTAGGATGGTATGTGGAATTGGTAGCGGATTTAAGTAAACAACTGAATTAAAAATCCATAGGATTTTCAACGCTGGCGAATTTAACGCCAGCAATTTGAAATATGTTATAAAAAATACAATGTCATCATTGGCAACGTCACAGCGGTATCGCTATGATCAGGTCAGAGAATTTCAAACTAAACTCAAAACACTCACCGAGGTATATCAAGTAAATAAAAAATACCGACGAAGAATTACCGAAATTGACGTTACCGTGTACTCGGTATCAGGTGTAATCACCGGAGCCGGTATAATACTCTCCTCGGTGACAATGATTGCCCTGATAGCTGTTCCAATTTCTGTATCCGCGGCGACAACAATCGCTGGAATTATTTCAATAATAACAAAAAAATATCGTGTCGCCAGCACAAACTGCAGGATTACGTAGTTAAGTTCCATTTGTGTCATCCGCATAGTCCCAATTATCTTCGATGATATCGTCGTCACTCGATGACACATTAATATCCGATATTGCCTTTTTAGCAATGGTACGTGTTTATGATTCCGCGATGTCAAAATTAGGAAAGCAACATGAGTATAATAACAATGACAACATCGCAAGAACTACTTCAACAAATAGCGGAAAACACAACCCCGGTGAAAACCAGCATGATATCAATAATCTCAACGAATCCTGAATTCAGTGTCAATTTCCTTACTGCGGGTCCCGTGAAGGAGATAACACTAGCAAAATTACGAGTATACCATAGTTGGCCTAATATCAGATCAGTACCATTCGGTGGTCAACAACGAAATAATTGCCTGGTGTTTGCGAGTAAAAAAAAACCCGATGGTACTCCAGACTGTAACGTTGTTTCCGTACCATCTGGGTCCTACCAAATTGAACAAATTAATAATGAATTACAACGCAGAAAAAAATCCATTACTGGAAAAGAATCTAAAATCGCCATAACAGTTCCTGAACCAACACTATCATCCGCGATTGAGATAAACTCGTCCAGGATGTCGTAGATATTTATCAGAGTTGAATCAGAACTTTATTAGGATGGCCTAAAACCTCACATCGGACATCTGAACAAATACAAAAACCTAAACAATCTGATTATGTCACAGATGTAAAATCATACCACGAAATTGCTCCATCATATGGAAATTATTTACCTATTATAAACAATACAAAATTATGCGATAGATTCACATTTCTCGATAGAAATATCATGCAATGGGAATTTGGTTTTGAGAAAACTCATGATTCATCAATTGACTTTGTATTTACTCCAAATAATTTCATTGATTATTTGAAAGATAATAATCAATTACATAAAACACAACTAGAGAGACTACGACAAAATTTCCAAAAACATATTTTTGATATAACGAGTTCACGCAGCGAGATCATAAAATATGTTGAGATATTAAATCAGCTTGAATCCGAGATGGAATATATCAACAAACGAATAGTTCAGATAATAATTAATGACAAAAACGGAGATAAACAAAAATTTCTAACTGGTTACAATATCACAGAAGTTGATTTACCCGATTTCAAGTTTCTTGGGTATGACGCACATGAACTAAAAAAAAATCAACCAATGACCTCCTCGATGATGCCGTCCCACAAATACTCGCCGCATCGAAAAAATACCACAACCACAAACAACTATAATCAAACATAATAATGACCCAGATGATGGTGGGCGACATATCGCTCCTCAAAATGTCAATATATCCTCGGTGATTGCAGTGAATTTAGTATGTGATGTCATCAAAGGAAGTTACCAAATAAATCTCTAAAGATCAAATCAAGCCCAATAAGGGTATATTTTATATTCATTTGCACCATCAGCTCCACTCGGATTTTTAATAATTGAGGATCCAACTAATCCAGTATATATACTATGTCACAATGATTCATTAACGAGAATTAATTTCTAACTCAGTGACCAGTCTAATAATCTGATTGATTTACGAGATGATGTTTTACAAGTTAGTCTGTTTGTGAAATCCTAAAGACATTTACAATAACAATTCGTCTCCGCAGCGACATCAACGTCGGGTTTGTAGCGTGACAAACCGAAACCAATTCTCTTTTTTTGTCCGCCTGAATTGGTTTCGGTGTGAAATCCTTGAGGATTTTGTTTGAAATAGTTTCGGTTTGCTTGAAATAGTTTCAGTTTGTCCACCCTCTTTGATGCTAATCGTTATAATAGTGCTCCACGAAAGGGAAGTATTCGGATTTTGTTACATAAGATCCTAGGAAGAAAATGAATTCGAACATTAACGTTGTTCAAAGCATTATTGAAGGTGAATGAAATGTGAATCGAAAACATATGCCTCTTTGTAGATGAGCAAGTGTGTCAGATGTTTGTTGATGAGTGGTGTGTGTGTTTGCGTGCATAACAACTGACGCATGATAGTGAATTCACTTCTGATTCTTAAGATATTAGAATTTTCACGACCTTTCGAAATTATTATAGGTTTCTTTCGGCGGTAATTAACCTTCAGGGTTATTATTTTGGCAATTTTTAATTGCAGATATTTACTCAACCAACCAACACAAAGTAAGCATTTGAAAAAATTAGGAAAAGAACGGAAGTAAGGAAAATCATATTTCCCTAGCCTAGATCTTATCCGTGTACATATATTAGGTCTGATAAAAGAATTTCTCACCCGACAGAAAAATATAGCTGTTTTGTTAACCTTATTTTTCGTATCTCAGTCCAGTCATGGTGTCCACTCGCTCAGAACTACTTTTAACAAAAGAAACCATTCTTGTCTTCTGCTGTGCCCTATTTTTTCTCAAATAAAACAACAACAGCAGCAACAACAACAAATAATAATCTATAACCAAAACATAGTTACTTAAGGTCAATCTGTCTTAGAAAACACACCAAAGAAAAATATTTTGACAGAGACAAATACACACACATATACTATTTCGAGGTTTTGGTATTATGTTAGCATGGTCAAGTTTATCCTATATGCAGGACTAGCTCAGTACATTTTTCAGATCATCATCATTAAATGTAGCTAAAGCAACCAAACTAGTTGTAAAGACTTCGCGTGAAACATAGTATATACTGTTAGCTACATTTAATGAAGCTGACCTGACACTTTACTGTGGTAAAGATAGGATAAAATTCTCAATGGTGATTGAAATGAACTATGTTAGAAAACGCTGATCCATGTACATAAAACTATATACCTATACACTTCATAGCATCCCAAGTCTCTAAACAACAACGGAAAGCTTAGCAACAGCCAGAAATGTGTTATGTGAAACATGCTCTACTATAGTATGGTTAAGAATCTCCGTTGTGCTCCAGCTGAATATATCTGCAATATTTATTGACAAATATTACACTTTCCAGCCAGAAGGAATCATGTATCCCTCAACACACTAATCCACATGCAAATTTCACTGCATCACTTGCCATATTTCGAAGACAGAAACATAATTTTTCAAAGAATCCGTGAACTTGAAAGTTTAGCACATAGATATCCTTTAGGGTCCGCATATTTAGAGGCTGACGAGGGTCTTTTATACGGGAGAGTGGGGCACTCAAACTTGGAAATGATGAAAGGAAACAGTTTCTTTCTAATAAATATGAAATATTTATTGTCAATTTCATATAACATTCGTATATTAAATGTGATAATAACTCATTACTACGCGAAGTTTTATGTTGTTATTTTTCTTTGCTCACGCGTATGAACTGTGTACTTCGTATGCAACGGTCACACCACAGCCCTCATTAGCATTTTATGTATTCATGCGCCGCAGGTAAACATTGGGTCATGAACACTAGTAAAGAGTTATGTTTACTTTAAAGGATAATATTGGGTGAGAAAAATAATCTAAGTTGGGATTTGGACCGAGACAATGAAATCCCACCCGCGGGGTTACATTATATGTCTCCCCACGAGGCTTGTCCGAGTGTGGAGACATATAATGTAACCCCGCGGCTGAGATTTCATTGTCTCTGTCCAAACCCCAACATGCATTCTATATGTATTAATACAATAGTGTTCACATACTTTAGTCTTCTCTTCACTTTAATAACATCATATTGTTCCACTTTTTAATATTCATCTGAGTTTCGTATTGTTCCACTTTTGAATATTCAATTGAGTTTCGCACATACATTAATGTACTCTTGTTTGAGTTAGGAAGTCTTGACCTAATTAGAGTTATTGATTGCAGTTCAGAAAATATGTATCACATACAGAAATCATTATGATATTATAATGTTCCCGTTTGCGCGAATAGGAATGCGTTATTAAGTAAACGTGTATACTACTTATAACGCCGGTTACATATGCTTCAGCATTCACGATGTCACACTTAATGACACACAGTACAAATGTGAAAGCGGCCTGATATATTTTAAACAGGTCCTTTTCCAGTGGCAATATGCGTTTCTATGTGACTCAGAAAACTAATTCAGTTCAAATTGACTGTATTAATACAGATTTGTAAAATTACAGCGCATTCGTGTATGTGCGGGCAAATATACTTCTCATCCGGTTGATACCTTATCAAAGAGAAGGATCGTTAAAACGTTGTATGTGATATACTGAGATAAAGTAGTGAACAATGGAAAAAATGTAAATTGGCAATTTGCAAAGGTTTATAATGAGCACAGAATTTCTGATTATTTCCCAAAATTTGAATGATATCTTTAATAAATTCTTCGTAACACCAAACATAAATATTTGTTTATGTTATTATTTCCTCCTCAACAGCATTTTCATACAAGTTATGCTCTTTCTGCACGATGTAAAATCCAGTATCAATATTCCAAATAAATCCCAAGAGCGATGCAATGCCATCAAGGCAAGCAACTAAAGGTATAATCATTATGGTGCATACACAGATAATTAATTTTCTGTAGAGCCCATACCTTTTTAAACTAAATGACTTTATGGATCCAAACATAAAAAGAAAAACAAGAACCCCTCCAGTCAACGAATTTATGACGATAATAAAATATGGTGTCTTCAACGGGACAAATAAAGCAAAAATATTAAAACTTATAAGTAACCAGCTCAGGTCAGATGATATCAATAAAAGTTTATATTTAAGAGGAATATTTGGACTTAGTATTGTAAACATTCTTCCGACAAACCAACGCTTTCTTTGTTTAATGTAATCGATCATAGTAAAAGGACTCTTCTCCCACATTTCACCTTCTACAAAATTAAATTTGTATCCATTTGTCCATGCCACCAAAGCCAGAAAAAGATCCTCTGCTATACTCCCTTTAGGGCCATAATCAAATCCTATTTTTTTCTCGACTGAACATCTTATGACGATATAGGATCCCTTTAAGCCATACAGAGGTCGGTGGAGCTTCTGAAAGCAGAATTTCATTAACCCGATGTCAATTGCAACACGGACACTGTCCGCTAATGTTGTCCACCAGTTAATTATTTCAGTATTTGCATAAGTGATGACTCCTTGTCCAATGTCTCCCATACTTTTGGCAGCAAAATTTGCCAATCCAATGACAGAACCTTGCGTGAGAAGAGTTTCCTCGTCCAGGTGTACAATCCAGTCATCCTCAGACAGATTACTGATGCCTTCTTCCAAACAATAATGTAGAGCACGTGCTTTAAACTGTGAATTATTTTTTGTTGCATAATTGTTGGGCACAACAATTTCTTGAACAAAGATCGATGTGGGTAGGTCTAGAGGAATATCTGTTACAACCTCAAAGTTAAACTTTTCAAGTCCAGTTTTCAGAGAGGTTTCTATATTTCTCTCAAGGGTGCGGATTACTAAATTTTTATAAAATCCTCTTGTGATGACTCGAAAGCATATATTGGGAATATTTGACTTCGGTACTTCCAATTTGGGCGGATCTGGCCATAAGTTAGTGAAAGTTAAGGCAATGATATTCATAACTGCAAATGGAAAAGAGAGGCAGGGCGTCAGTTTGAAACAGAACAATAACATAAATCCGACATAACCATATTTGTCTACTCCATTCCACTCTTTTTGATTCTGGGAAATCTGATCTTCAGGCTGCAACCAAAGCTGTATTTTCCAAATGACAAATATGGTACATATAAGTTGAAATAGTGTAGTCATTTGTTGAAGGTATGCCATCTTAATATGTAATCGACGAGAAAATGGCAGGAACTATCCAATAGCTGTACTAAGTTTGTCCAGCATTTCGTTTTGTTCGGTGCCCGCCAGAAAGACGAGCGATAATATGGAGGTTTGTGACGCAGATCGATGTATCTATACACATTATTTTGCTTGACTCCACCAATCATGGATATAGATTGTATCGTGCACTATCTGATTTGCAAAAGGTAGCTAAGTTTCGTTTTATATTTTCATTTATTGACTGTAATATCTTAGTAACGCAGTTAACAGCCCCATGTTCCTATACCCAAATCAATATATGGCACATGTAATGAAAGCTATTCAATTATACTATAATTCTTTTTGGAATCGATAAGAATGATTGTCTTTCATTTGAAAGCCAACTATTATTTACAAACACCAGTTGCAATAAATAAAAGTTTAATAAATAATAAAACGGGTTTGTAAAATGATATAAAAGTAGCAGAATAAAATATTGAAACAGTATTTAATGTGTTATAAATGATCTTGAGCTGATAAAAATAGATTAAGAAGATAATATCTTAGAACCCGAACTTTACTATTTATTAGCGTGTATTCATTTTCTAAAGTTGAAAGTTTAGTAGTAACTCGCTATTATATAGTTTACGGACTTGCTTTCCAAACAATATATTTATATAATAGATTTGATACATTTTCATACTGTTCTTAATATAGAAGATTAGGTATGTTTCATAGCCAGTTAAGTCTCATTTTTATACCAAATTGCATTAATGATTTACAAATCATTTTCAGTACCTTTCATATCTACAAATAGACAATATGTTGGCTTCTTTACTACATGATTCGTGAAAATGATAATTGTTAGCAAATCAAGTGTTAATCATTATTACTTATGTTTAAAACTATGATATACACTCTGCCGAGGTACAAAGCATGACCGAAAAGTCAGCACGTGTATGTACCAAAGAAATAAACAAAAAGAGAAAACGAAACTTAATTGCAATGATGCTTAAAAGTAATCAACAGGTCTGATATACATATTAAGTATGTATCGTACAGTCTTAAACGGTTAAGTCATTAATCAAATTATCGAGAATGCCATCCGTCGGCTTTGATAATCCATATTTTTGCTAACTCAAAACATGTACACTAGACAAAACAGAGGGTCGTATAAAATATTAATGTCAAATTATTTGGGAAATTTACTGGTAGCACACTGACCCAATTGACCTGCTTGAATTAATAATGGTTACATGTACATATCACAACATAAATGCAGGTTATTAGAGTACTATCTCATTTCTCACTGTCTGTAATAGGAAGAATTGAAAAGAGCTGCTTTTTACCTATCTCTATTTATTGTCCTCGTTATTGACTTCCGGAAAGATGGCCGTCATCGCTTAACTGCTTGACGGATGCTTTTTCTTTTTTGTGCAATTTTTCACGATATATGTGCTTGTTGTCTATCTTCGTGTACATTATTGTGTTTCATCATGCATTGGCTGTTCAGTTCGTATGTGTTTCTTCATCTATTATTTTTTGGAAACGAGAACAATTATAATTGTTCTCATCTGTTTTGTTCCACTGTTAAGACGTCATTTGTTTTTTTAATAAACCGCCATCACGTGTTCGCCAGTCAACCAGCTTAATCTTTGATGGAACCTCATTAATTGCATTTAAATGACCAGAACTTGGCTCTTGAAAATACATTGTGCTCAAGACTAAACGAACTGGGACTACATTCATCATTACCTAAATGTAAACGGAAGCGTAAATGGAAAATTTGTTTCATAGCTGGCCGGCGAAGAACAGGAAGAAGAATTCCAGTCAGATCCCTTTCGCCCGTATCAGATAAACAATTAAAAAATTCGACCGTTAATTTTGAGTACCTGGTTGAAATTCATCTTAAATCGTCAACCGGTGTGTCAACTGTATCAGAGATACCACTACGTTTTGCATTATTCAACGCTCACTCAGTAGAATCACCTGAAAAACGGACAAAAATAGTTAATTTTATCAACGACCAAAATATCGGATTCTTCTTCCTGACAAAAACGCGGCTAAAAGCATCAAGCGATATGCCCAATTGTGCAGATTTAACTCCAACCAATACTCCATCAAGTCGTTTCTCAGCAACTCTCGCTAAGGTGGAATTTCTGTCATCATAAATAATTCTTTGATAAAATGCATTAAGTACAACACAACCTTCAATATCTTTCATGCATCTTGTGCACTAGTCCAAATAACAATCACACTGGAACAAAGGTCAGTCCATTTTTTTTCAACCGCCATTTTCCTAGTTAAAAAAGAAGCGGACTGAATCTCTCTTTTTATAGCAGTTTTTGAATATTTTGGCTTATGGAAACTTGATAGGTGGCAACCTAATTATTCTAGGAGATTTCAACTTTCACATTGACTGTCCTGGAAACCTATACACATCAAAACAGCATCTTGAACCTGTTGTATTAATTCTATACACTCAGTCGCTCTCAAGTGTCATATATTATCACCATGTGTCCCACCAATTTTACGCTTATGACACCCAAATATGAAAGTCTAGCCACCCAACTGAAGTTTATGTTACCATCCATGGAGAAGAGAGGTGCATATCTGCAGATGAATGATGATACAACTGAGGCTATTTTGAGCACAGCACAAACACTTTCTCATTCACATCCTTTACCTTAGACAATAAATAACAGCAACACCAACATTAAATTCTCACAGTCAGTTCTAAATCTGGGTGTTACTCTAGACAGTAATCTAGCTTTGCACCAACATGTCATGAACATATGCAAGACTGCATATCGTGAACTAAGACGCATCAGGTCCATTTGCAGATATATTGCAGTTGATACCACTAAAACACTTGTTTGTTCATTAGTGTTTTCAAGACTGGATTATTGTAACTCAATTATGGCTTGTTCGTCACAATATCTACTCCAGAAACTTCAATAAGTTTAAAACACAGCTGATTGGATCATTGTTAGAGTACCTCGATCAGAGCACACCCCACCACTGCTCTGTACCCTACATTGCCTATCCATTCGATATAGAATGGAACACAAAGTTTGTTCTCTGAGCTATGTTTAAATGACAGACTCCAGTCGAACATACCTATCCGGCCTCACCAGTATATATACACCAGCAAGATATTTACGTTCTTCGTTTGACAATCGTATACTCATTGTTCCATATATGAAAACAAAGTTGAATGTACAACGTCCTTTTGCATAGCAGGACCAGGCGATGTAGATCGATTTGTGTACTGAAATTAGACACAAAGACACAGTGGTTCATTTTATGAGTGGTATTCAAACTCACCTTTTTCGAATGCAGGAACAAACTTAGAGATCTAATAATGTTTTGTATCTTATTTGTGTTCAGCATATTATTATGTTTTTAATTTCGTGGAATTTTTTCTCTGTAATGTAGTCATATCATTATATATGTTGTAAAGTGCTTAGTGCTTCCGATAATTAGGCACTATACAAAGTCCTCATTATTATTATTATTATTATTATTATTATTATTATTATTATTGTTATTATTATTATTATTATTATTATTATTATTATTATTATTATTATTATTATTATAATTACTATAGGCACTCAATTGCGTCGGAGAACCATCCCAAGGACATTGTACTGTTGTGGCACTTGTTATTTTTATTTAAAGCATATATGTCAGAATATATATGTCATGATATATCTATCTACCTATCTATCTATCTATCTATCTATCTATCTATCTATCTATCTATCTATCTATCTATCTATCTATCTATCTATCTATCTATCTATCTATCTATCTATCTATCTATCTTAGGTTGCTTTCGTACGGTTATATCTACTCTCATGTTTATTCATATTTTGTCAGCTTGTTTTTCACTATATCCGAATCATTCTTTGGACAATGTGTTGTATTATTACCCTTTTCAATAAACAATACATTAAAGTCTATTTCAAATATCTCAGCTTTGCAAAATAAACAAATGTTTATATATTTCACTCTAGGTGCAATAATTTTCCTAAACCGACATCATTCGCAATACTATATTATTGCATCCTCATTTTATAAAGTCTCACTACGTAATATATATTAATAGAACACATGAATCTTATTAACTTGACATAACAAAAATGGTTTTCATTTACCAATACCTTACTAAACAGCTTTGTAACCATCTATCAAGAAAGGTCAAAGCATGTAATGTCAGCACAAATATGTTAGAAACATTGCAAAATGCAAAGGAACGAGTAGGTAAAATATCAAATACCTAGCGGTTCTCGCAACGAATTGAGGAACAGAAAAACACATACTGAGTTATTTTAATTGAGTAATACGTCACCAGTATGTATAGAGCGTTTGATATTAAGTAATTACTTCTAAAATAATAATCAGGTGTACGTATAGATTGCAACTAGAACATTTTCCCCAATAGATAAGGTCATAAAGAACACTTATAACGGGATTTATTGTAGCATTCAGCCGTGATAATTAAGATATACCAGGCCATTATCTACAGCAGCGGTTCTCAACCTGTGGGTCGCGACCCCGTCAAGGGTCGAACAACGATTTGCCAGGGGTCGCTTACGACCATCGGAAATATATAATTTTACAGTTATGGACAAAAATAATGTTACGGTTGGGTCGCCACAACATTTGGAATTGCATTAAAAGGGTCGCGGCACTAGAAAGGTTGAGAACCGCTGATTGTCATCTGCAATTACAATAACGCCCTACTTTCAGCTTTGCATGCATCCCATAGTTTATATGTTATTTTGACCATCAAACATTTAGGTTTTCACCATGGTTTTATTCTTGCCAATGACAATCATTCGATTGAAAACATTTTGCTAAAAGTAAGTCAATAAAGGACATGATACACATTGATTGCCTGATTAAATTGTTTGGGTAGCCATTCGTATCATTAGTAAATAAAACGAAGTCAAAAATAGCGTTAGAGGTTCTTTAACCGTTTATATAAATAAAGTCGACTCAACGTAGGGTATTTTTAATAGTGAGCTTAAAGTCAAAAGGCTATATTGCATGCTATCTGATTAGGGATCACAACTATGCAATATAGCAGCTTAGAAAATCGGCACAAATATTTAGAAAGATCTAACCCTTAAATGTCATTGTAGTTCTGTCGCAAATAGTCTACAATTGAACCTTTTACAGTACTTAGTTAGGAAGAGGCCAAGCTATAGCATTTCGAAATATTAAGAATAAATTGAATGCCAAAAAGGTATTGTGTCTTTTATATTGTATATTCACGTATTGGTACTTTAATATTTCTATTTTAATAAGCTCAGTAACAAAAATGCAGAAACAGAATGTTTTTAAAAATTACCAAGCAATCTAATTATCAAAGATATAAATGAAAACGTAAGAGGAATTTACAGTAATGTGAAATCAATCCAAATTAATTCTTATAAAGTCTGTGAAAGTCTTAAATGAATGAAACGTTTCTTATAAATTTCAAAACCGGAAATGTACGCGTCCTCCAAGAACCGTGAAGTTGTGAAGATGGGGTTGTCTAGAATTCCTTCAAATAATTTATAACATCTCCAGCATAATATTATTCTAAAATAACACTTTCTATTTCCCTTGGGCATTCTAAACATAGTTTAACATGAAATATTCTTACATCAGCAACAAAAGGAAGTTAGAATGATTGACTTCCTAGTACTGTCCCTATATATATATAAACGATACATTAAACTGTATTTAACAATGAACCCATAATACATAATACAATACTAATTTTACTTCGATTTTGTCTATTCATGTGGCCTAGACCAACAACCTGAAAATTACAGTAATATTCTATAATCGTAAAAACCAAATCGCCCACAGACATTAAGCAAAATGCGCCATGTATGTCTTATTACAAAGATTATTATTAGCAATTGTCAATTCATAACTAAGTATATGTATATAGATCCTATGTAAAACTACGCTAAGGTGACATAGACAAACCTAGGTAAAGATAATCTGCCCAGTTAACTGCCATGAACACAATTGATAAATATTAGATACAATCATATGTCTGGAGTTACTACAAAAAATGTGTATAATACATAACAGTACTTTAAAGTTTCTAGACAAAAAATATTTAAAAGCGATACATGATGGAAACAAAGAAACACACACACACACACACAACAGCAGCAGAGGGTGCAAACATACCAACTTTGTAGAGGCGTCGATTCTGCAAACTGAGGCTTCCTCGTAATTGCTTAATAGAAGGGTCCATTCGGTAAACTGATGCTTCCTCGAAAAACGTAATAAAGACGCCATGGCTGTTGTCGCGCCCCCTCGGCTGCTATGGGTTAACAATATCACTTATTGTAGTGTCATTAGCATCTAAAACAACTCTTCGAAGTTGATTTATTCTTCGTACTCTGGATACCGCAAGATAGACTAAATTCGACCATTCGACGGGATTATGTATAATCCAAAAAATCGTATCTGATATAGTCTATCCCTGTGAAGAATGTATTGATGCTGCGTAACCTAGTGTCCATTGGGATTTATCAGCGTATAATGCATCTTCGACGACATTGATATCAACCAACACAACATCATTTAACACGATAATCTGTTTTTTCCACATTTCCCAGGAATATCAACTTCAATATTTTGTCGCCGTGTATCCTTGGGTCTATAACAGAGCGGCGTTTTAAGTGTTGAAAATTTTATTTTATAACTTCATCTGTCTCTGGCTATTTTTCTACCTGCTACTATCAAATTGTTTGGTCACCATGCTTCCCAAAAATCATTTAATGGCGTTCCCGAAATTATTTCACGGACTATTTAACATTGGATTCTATCCGGTTGTAATCTAATTAGTTTCATGAACTCGCGTAATTGTTCATCAAGCGCTCTATGATCAGTATTAATTTCTTCATAATAATCTGCATGATTCTTCAGCCAATCATGTGGGGATAAACCTACAAATTGATGTGGTTGGCCATGGTCGCCACACATTATTACTTTTGTATTCGATAGTAATAACCACTCGATAAACTTTTGTAATACACTAACGATACCGTGCATATCTCTTCCCAAATAATGTCTTCAGGAATATATTTCTCGCCTATTCGATCGGGAGTCCATTCATCGCCTTTCCATCAAAAGAAACTGTCATACGTACAGGCATTAATTCCTCGCTGTGTCATCTCTCTGGCAAGTCTATGAGTTGGTGTTAGCACAATTATGTTTGATTTCCGACGAAATAATTCAGTTGCACGAGTCGTCTTTCCTGACCTACCACAGCCGTTTAAGTAAACGATTTTATGTCTGCATATTGGATCAGATATCGACGGTGCATTATATAGTTATGATATCTGGTTATTTTTCAAGCAAATTTTTTTAATCGTAACATCTGCTGATTTGGAATAATCACACGGTATTTCTTTTTTAATTCTCTATGATTCCCAACTCTCGTCAGAATTTGTGAATTCGTCCACTGCGCTGCTGTGTTTCGCGTTTATATAAACTGAATCAGTGGCTACCCTAACTGCGGTGTCAGGAAATCTATTTATCATCGAAAATAGATTAATAGAAGCTTAAGCCAGCTTAGATGCCCTCG
Source organism: Unio delphinus (assembly GCA_029339505.1). Taxonomy (NCBI): domain Eukaryota; kingdom Metazoa; phylum Mollusca; class Bivalvia; order Unionida; family Unionidae; genus Unio; species Unio delphinus. The sequence continues at coordinate 182,620 of JAQISU010000294.1, forward strand.
AATGTGTGTATTGAAGAATGTATACATCGTTGTAAGTAACAATTATACCCAATTTGGTCCCAGTGGACAAGAAAGCGTCTTTACGATTGACGTATATACCTTTAGATGTTATATCCGCGATTATAAAATCGTATTCAACGCTATCTATAATCAGCCGTGAAGAATATCTTGTATTATCGTATTTGCCACTCTGAGTAAATTTACCAATAATTCTTCTACCGAGATCTTTTGCGTCTTTATTTATGACTTCAAATAGCTGTTTGGACCATTTCAAGATATCTTCCTAGTTGAGATCAGATAATTATTTTCTTTTTTCGTTGATTATACTATCTAGATGAGGTTGTGGTAACAAAACCTCAGTCTGCTCGTGATATGATATAATTGCTTCATCGACAATCAGCGATATCAGCATTTTATAATCAATCATATACCGAAATAGCACTATTGGCATCCAGTGTTTTTCAGATATATGTCTACCAATCCAAACATAACAGCACGGATGAAGTCCTGTAGCCAATTCAAATGATACCACACGATCGAGTCCAGTCAAATCAAAATCAGGTAGCGGTCCATTAATCGCAAAGCGGGCCATGTCATGTGTGGAATGTCCAAATCGCTTGAAGTATTCAGCACATTCTCCGTACCCGAGAAAACTCCCATGATAACACGCAACCATATCAACCGAAATTACTTTCGGGGTCATATTTTGTATTCCATAATCCGCCATGATTATACTCAATGCAGCTTGATTTGATATAGCTCTTGTTGGTTTCCACATGTTTCTCTTTCTCGCGAAGTGAGCTGCAACTGACGGAATTGTAAAACAATTTTGTTGTAATTGTTCGTCGTGTTCTGTTGAAAAACTACTAGCTAGTTTTTTCATCGTGTCAGTACGGTATAATTCGCCATTGGGTCGTACAAATTGGTCAAACTTGCCCTCTTCGTGTTCAAAACTATGAAGTAACCACTCTCACACGGGATCGTTTATACTTAACTGGTAAATAAAATCAAATAATTTTTCCTCTGGGGAAACATCCGGGGAGAACTCCGCGGTTAAATATTTTATTGTTCTATCTCGCGGAAATATTGTTACCGCAGGTGTCCATGCGTGTTTGTTTTGAGAAATAATTTTGATTTCGGTTCCTCTTGATTTATATTTCGGTTCATATAATACCTCTCCTGTTATCGTTATTATTAATATTGGGAATTTTAGTATTCGTTCTAACTCTGCCATATTTTGAATTGTTGCTCCGCGCTTCTTCACTGTTAGTTCCCATTCGTTTATTTTTGGCGTCTTAGATCAGTCAATTTATTTCCACGCAACGCATTTGTGAAGTGTTTTATTATTCGTTCAGCTACACAATTCATTCTCCCTGACAAAGTCAGCGACGACAATTTCATTGGTTTTAATTTTTCATCACTCTGTTTATCATGTATCGGATATATCCCAAAAACAACTGCTGTTACAGGATAATATCTCTCGTAGTATGGTTTGTCAATCCTAGTGAATCATGACTCACAGTGACGGTTCTTTTATCTTTCAAGATGCGGTCAAATGTATCTCTGATAATAAAATCTCCTGTTTCCGAACGGATAATGAATTTCACTCTAAAAAGAATAATTTTTATTGTCAAGATGTGAGATTATCACTGCTGCTTTTACATCATTCATGGTAGCATCAACGCTACCATCAATTCGAAATGTTGTCCAAAATGAGATGCTCGATCATGCTCAAATTCATTAAAACAAGCACGGATTCTACCCAACATGGTTCTATCACTTATTAGACTCTATCGAGATGGAATTTAACATTTTTACAAGACCTAATTTTTGATAATCTCTCTAACTCCTTCATATCATAATTAAAACAAGTATTTAAATAGAGAATTTATTATATAATGAATCATTGCAAATGGCTCATGATTGGATCAGTAACCACGTGTAACAAATCATGCAAAAAAGACAAAAAAGAGTTATGTGGGTATCATATGCAAAGTTTTCGCCCGGGTAGTATTGGCCCGGTCCCTTGCGTACGATGTTGGGTAGGGGTGAGAGGAAAATCGCAGTTGTGTCTCAATTGTGTTGGTAAGCGATACAGAGATTTGAAGCGCTATTATGATAAACGAATAAAAAAACTCCATCAATGACTCTACCTCTGACTATGTCAGCGTCAGTGACACAATTATAAGAACTCCTCAAGATTATATTGGTAGATTCTCAAGTTAGAATTCAGGCAAATAGTATTATAGTATATAAATGAAACAAGGATTTTAACCACACCCCGTGATCACCAAGAATGAGACATCCAGCGATGGCATTGTTAGACTCCGCATACTGAGGAAACCAGATAGAGTTGTGAATAATCAGGGGTATTTGGTGTTTAGAGCTGGACGGAAAATGAGTCTCAATCACAGAATAATATATGAATGTCACAATGGATTGATCAAGAATGATTTTGTTATCGATCACATTGAATCCAATCCTAAGAATAATTCTTTATCAAATCTACAAGCTGTTACACAAAGTGAGAATTTAAAATGAGGAAAGACTGGACAACATTCAAAAAATGCAAGACCCATAAAATCTGATAAAACAACAACTAACGAACAAATAGTATTCCAATCTATGAATGCAGCCAGTAGATATTTTGATATTTGTATAGCCTCAGTACGATATGTTGCAGAGGGAATTTATCGATCTGCGATTTCCCAAAAGACTGGACAAAGAATGTCTGAATTATATTTTGTATTAGGTGTATATAACACCAACGGGGAATAACTCGTGTGGTTATGTCGGCTTATGAAATAATTACGGAATGGGTTGTTTCACCTGATTCCGATATGGGACTTTTCTGATTGGCTGATTTTAATTGTCATGATTCTCGGTGGAGATAAAATCAATTATCTGTTTTGTAAGAAAACGAATCAAACACGTAGTATTTACAAACAATTGTACTCTTTTTTGTGTTTTTTCCAAGTATTCGGTCTTGCTTAAAGGCTGTCAATAATCATTACTGAGTATATGAAAGAATAAAAGCCGCACACCTCTATGTTCGGCTTTCGTGTATAACCAGCTTATATACCATATCGTCTGTTATATTATTGGGATTTAGCGTCGAAGATCATATGTGAACTAATCATAGAACCCACACACTATCCACGTTGTGTGGATACTTTTTGTATTCATACAACCTGGGATTTTATCTGGATTGTATGATTGGTCAACGTAAGAATGTAGACCCGACCATCATCCATTCATTCATTCATTGTATATATCATCCATTCAATCATTGTAATTATCTCATCCATTCATTCATTGTATATATATATCATCCATTCATTCATTGTATATATATATATATATATATATATATATATATATATATATATATATATATATATATATATATATATATATATATATATATATATATCATTCATTCATTCATTCATTCTATAAAATACCACACCGCTGACGTCATTCATTGTATATATATATATATCATATTTCACTCGATTGTATTGTATTGTATATATGTATCATATGACGCCCATTCCCCATAGCATATCTTCTTAGATTTCTAATCCGTTATTTGACGAATTAGATATCTTATCGGGGAATATGCTTTGTGGTATGATTACGGACGTCAAAATAAACAGTAACGTGGATGTAATAAGCTTTCCATCACAATGGGTAACCCGACTTGTTCAGAATGAATTATCGGCTAAAAGAAACTGTCATAGGGTCAAATCTCAGAAAGAGATTTAAAGAGAAAAAAACCTCTGGCAACAGAGGAAAACATTTCTGATATATAGATAACAGAAAAAATACTCTCAAAGAAGTAACCCTAGGAAAGACACAAAGGCCTAATAAGGGACCCAATGAATGATTAACCGCTCATCATGATTAACTGTTTATTTTTTAAAAATACATCAATGTATTTTTTGTATTAGAAATATATAGTTATCATATAATATGAATTTTGAAAATATCAATAAGATGATAACCGAAATTTCAAATTTGATGTTTCAAGGGATAGAATTTACAGATCGATTTAACTGTGATCAAATTATTTCAGAGTTCGAAGAAATTGAATATGGCACCCAAACAAATAAGTACATGCAACCTAGATCGTATGAATTCATTAAAAAGCTCCAACATGGAACATATGATACTTTAAAATACGAAAATGATATAAGTAATTTTGACCCGTTATTTACTATCGTGGAAAGAATAAGAAAAGAACTGGGGCAGGAGTACGAATTGAAGCGGATGGTTAATTCAAAAATTAAGAATATAAGAATGATTATTCAACAAAACGTAGATTCCCTTTCGGATACCTCTCCTATAAGTTAACTGTGTTAGGTAAATTCTTACTATAAATACTTCAACGTTTTGTTGAATAATCCATAGACAGATGTTACGAGTATAGCAATGGACAGGTATGTGCGCTCATTTGTAAAAGCGGTTATAGTCAATATCGGATTTGAAATCCTTTACTTGGGTTTATCAATGAACGAGGAAGAAAATACTTTACTGACATTATCGACTTTTGCCTGTCTGAGTTGGAATTAATCGGAAATTGCTTTGCTGTTTTAATAATGGTAAACGAAGCAATAACGACTAGATTAGCGAGAGAGAGAGAGATTAGGCGCGATGAAAAAGTATATACCTGTACGCGACTTGGTCAGAAGTAAGCTACAAGCCAGACAGAGTTTACAGACCGATTTTTCATATGGAACTGAAGATTTGTTTAAACCAATAACCATGGCAACTAAAGGGGTAATATCAGCTACAGAGCGAGCTATGTGGGGGGATGTCCCTGAACAAGGACAAAGAAAAGAGACTCCTCTGATTAAAGTACTTGAAAAAATAGCAACATAAACTGCACAAACACAAAAGTCTTTACAAAAACTCCACGGTGATATATTAACTCAAAAGGAAGTAGAATGACTAGGTGATATTGATACTAGCCCCCCACCGCCTGAACTTAAAAAACAAGGCGGAAGAATAAACTTTCACCGGAAAATATTTTTACATTCGCGGCATTAAATAAAATTAGAAGTCTAGATACAGATCATGAATTAGCTGATTTTACTAGAACAAATTTTCCAAGAGGTACAAGAGATATTTTTTTAACCGAAGAGTTTGAAAAATCTATAAACGCTATTGAAACCTGGGTATCAAAAATATATTTGGCGAAATACGGTGGAACTAGAATCACAGAAAAACAACACCCTGGTTTTAATAATTTTCTAGCCAAGGTAAAATGTAGCCCACAACAACCAAATTATACAAACCTAATCCCGGATGAAATACAAGCAATGGCAGAAGCTGATTCTGAAAAAGGTGCAACTTGTATTACTAATAAAACAACGGGAAATGGATTTTCTCAGAGTGGTCCAAGTGGGGTATCAGGTAGTGGTTCTATTCATTGTCCTGGTAACATATTCAGTGATATAGCACGATTAGAGGTTCTCATATCAGGGAAACCAGCTGGAAAAAACTCACCGGAAATAATTAATGAAACAGCTGATATCTGTTGGCGGTTATTTCAAGGTGGCATCATGAACATTGAAACATATCGAGATTTCATTGATGAGTTAGTTGAAAATCCTACGAATTTTTATCATGGTTATCACAGTGACTATCTTGATGACTTCGTCATTCGATTAAATAAATATCATTTAAATAAGATGATCATACACTACAACCATGATAAACCAACCAGCGTTTATGTAGTAAATTCACGATTGCCTGTTTATAGCGCTTATTATGGTGATGATCTCGGTGATACAATTGCAGGGTTATTTGCAAGAATGGCTCCAAAAGTAGCTCCTCTAGCAAAACAATTATCAATGAAAGCCATTGATGTTATTCGTGATAAGGTATTAGCGCTTTAGGAGATGTTGCCGGGAAAGCATTATCGTCTGCAAAGGATCAACTAGTAGCATTAGTTCGACGGCGAAGGAAACCACCAGTGACTTCATCACTGCTGTTACCATCTACACAAGACATGCCTGCAGGTGTTAGTAAGAAAATAAATAACGCAGTAGATCAGAAATTAGCATCCATGGTGACCAAAGACCAAAACAACATCGCAAATATGATAGCGGGGAGTGGCTTAAAACCACGACGGGGTCGTCAACGACCACGATTTAGATCAACGAATATATAATACAATGTTCAAAAGGTCACCTGATCCAGCGTTTGATATGGACGCCCCAGTGCGCAAGGATGATTCCGTACGCGATTATCAATTCTATTCTTATCACGCAGTACAACCGGATACTCGATCAGGAATTGAACCTCAAGTCCATGACACCAGTAAATACTTTCTACCCGCTTAAGCGTTTATTGAAGTAGAAGGAGAACTTATACGAACAAATGATACACCGTATCCTGATGGTACCCAAGTCGGTTTTGTTAATAATGGTATCATGGCGGTATTCAAGAGAGCAAGATATATGATTGATGGAAGAGAGATCGAGGTGATAGCACGTGATGTTGATGTGGTCATAACAATAATAGGGCTAGCAAGATATTCCGATGATTATACAAGATCGGCAGGTCCTTCTATGATGTTTGCAAAGGATGGGAAGGATAAGGCTGGAAAAAAATCCATTTATTATAAGACGACCAAAGAATCGTGCCGCCATCCCTGATGTTGATGGTATTGAAGATATGATTATAAACAATGATCCTAATTACAACCTAGGAGCCATAACACGTATGTCAATGTTGCAAGGTAAGCGTAGATCATTGTAATGCGCGATTCCACTGCAATCAGCTGAAAATGTGGAACCACGATCACGCTAAAACACAATCAGATGTCAGAATAAATTGTCACTGACAACTCGTTAGATAAAACACTTCAATGATGCTTTCAAAGATAAAAAAGGCGTTCAGATCATACTCTCTGCGGCTGAGATCAAAAACATGATAAAATCAGGTGGTATATTCCCGTTGTTTGCTCAGATTCCAGCATTGATTGCGGCGGCGGCCCAGCGGTGGCTAAAGCGGCAGCCTAAGGAGCCGTTGGTACCGCGGCAGGTACTACCGGGAACTCCGCACACGTGGTACAAGGGAAGCGGCCTGAGAATACCAGGAACGGTTTACTAGTTCCCATGTCCAATTTCGATTTGCTCGATGATGCTAGCGCACTAGGGATTAAAAACTTCAGAGGAGTCTTTATGAAAGATCAGTTGCCGGCACAACCAAACAGCATTGAAAAAGGTATCATTAATCTCGATAACAGCACCGGACGCGGAACCCACTGGGTTGCATTCGCGATTGATCCGCGTGTATTTCGATTCATATGGATGAGCGACGCCTAAAGAATTCATGCGTTATATAAACCACCTAAAAAATCCTTGTTTGTATTATACGCTACCAAAACAACAAATGAATGACCCACCAATATGCGGCAAAGAAGTATTAAATGTCCTTGACGCTATTTCACCGTCTAGAAAACTACCTCATCAGGTCGTAAATGAATACAAAAGTAATCGCTGGAACTCAAAAATTTTAGAGAGAAGTTATATAGAATAACATGATTGATATTTGGGGGAGATCTTTATCAGTGGAGAGGAAGCCCATTGCCGATGGCACTGCGGGAATATCTGCAACCGGTGATTTAAAAACAATAATCGAAGATGAAATATCTGAGATGCTGAACTTAGCAAGTGTTGATCCCAATGAAATAGTTATATTTCACGATCGTCAGGGTAAAATGAAAACGAGTAATGTTTCCGTTGATGATATTTTAGTTAAACAACGCAACGCAGTTGAAGATACTATCGCGTTGTTTTCCAATCAGGTAAACTCAAACATGGTATCCTCATGTCAACAATCACAGATAAAATATTAACACTCAAAAATAATTTTATATCCTCGGCGAATTCGTTGAGATCACTCAATGATAAGTATGACGATCATACAAATACATTTAATAAATTTACTGATTTACAAAAGTCCATCATGGACATTGATAAACCCGTGTTAGAATTTTTTGGTAATCCTCCAGTGACCACACCGAATCTCACCGAGATATAAACTTCTATGATAGAGTTTGCAACATTTCAATCTAGATATGAAGATCACGTTGGAAAGTTTACATCATTTCGTAAAAATATCATTGATACATTTTTTGCAACCACATTGGATAAAATTGACATTAAACTTCCGGATATTAAAAAATACATCGATGATCTTAAAGCAGCATGTAATGAAATACCCACGATTAATCGGCAAATAGAAGCTATTCGAGAAGACTAACGATATTATCAAGGATGATATGCCGAAGATGATAAAAATACTTGAAAAAACAAAAATTCCTCATCAGAGAACCAACAACGTAGTATACACGACCCAACACGGATCATTTGCGTGGACTCCTACAAACAATATATTAAGTATTACTGCAACCGTCATCGGTATTTTTCGATTAACACTAGTGACAACGACTCAGTTTAATATTTCATCAACGAGTTCATCTGGAGTGAACAATACGATATCAACAATCATCGACAAGGATACAAGCGAACAGTTCACGATAGCATCCACTGATAGTAACTTGGCTAGGGTTTCAGTATCATGATATATGAAATTCGTAACGGATTTAAGTAAATAACTGAATAGAAATTGTAAACGATTTGAAAATAAAATGTCGTAATTGGCAACGCCACAACAATACCGCAATGATAAAGGCAGAGAATTTCAAACTAAACTCAAAACACTCACTGACGAGTACCAATCAAATATAAAGAAATACCGACAAATAATCTCCGCAGTTGATGTTACCGCGTACACGATGAGTGGTGTAATCACCGGAGCCGGTATAATAATCTCCTCGGTGACAATGGTTGCTCCAATAGCTGTTCCAATTTGCATATCAGCAGCGACAACAATCGCGATAATGATTTCGATAATAACAAAAAAAATATCATCATGCAGCCAGCGCAAACTGCAAGATTACGTAGTTAGATACCATGTTGCATCAACTGCGCACTCGCAATTATCCTCGTTGATGTCGTCGTCGCTCGATTGTACATTTATATCATATAGTGAGTTCTCAGTGATGGTACGTCTTTATGATTCCACGATGACTACAAACTGCACAAAAAGAAACACAAAATGAGTATAATAACAATGACAACACCGCAAGAACTACTTCAACGAATAGTAAAACAATACCGAACTGATTCAACAAATAACGGAAAACACCACACCGGTGAAGACCAGCATGATCTCAATAACATCAACCAATCCTGATATCATTGTGAATTTCCTTACTCCGATTCCCGTGAAGGAGATAGCGTTAGCAAAACTACGAGTATACCAGAGTTGGCCTAATGTTAGGTCGATAGCATTTGGCGGTCAAAAATCGAATAATTCCTTGGTGTTTGCGAATAAGAATCAACCCGATGGAACTCCAGACTGGAACGTTGTTTCGCTGCCATCTGGGTCATACCAAATCGAACAAATCAATGATGAATAACAACGCAGAATAAAATCAATTACTGAAACATAATCGAAAGTCGCTATAACAGTTCACGAGCCGACACTATCATCTGCGATCGAGATAAACTCGCCGAGTTATGTCGTAGATATCTATCAGAGTTCTATTAGAACGATACTGGGGTTGCCTGAAAATCCACCTCGACAGGAACTAGTTAATCCTGAACCACAAAAATTAAATTATATTACCGACAAGATAAAACCCGATAATCCAGTAAAAAGCTATAACGAATACACCAAGTTGAATTTTTTCACTGAAATAATAGACGACAGCGTTAATAGAAGATATAACGCAATTCGACAAGATAAAATCACTGAAAATTTCATAGCGATGAATAATGATTTTTTGCTGTTGTTAATATCTCTTAAATCCGGTACTCTCACCCGAGTTGAATTTATCAGCGTCGTAGAAACGTAAAAAAATCATCAATGACATGGAAATATTTCATTTGCATTTATTCATGTGGTAATATGTGACATTAATCCTAAAACGAGAACAGAGTTTGCGACAATATATAATATACGCGTAGAAGATATTTCCACATTCCAACTACACGGATATAATATCTCAGGACTAAAAAAATCTCTCAATGATGCCATTAACGTTGGTTTCAAAAGAATACACGACGCATGGAAAAAGACAGTACCAAAACAAACAACTATCCTGACATATAATAATGACCCAGACGGAGGCAGTAGACATATCGCACATCAAAATGTCAATATATCCTCGGTGATTGCATTAAATTTATTATGTGATGTCATCGAAGGAAGCTATCAAATAAATCTCGAGCGATCAAATGAAGCTCAGCAGGGATATATTCTATATCATATGCAACAACAGCTCCTCCAGGATTTCTAATTATTGAGGATCCAACTAATCCAGTCTATTTGCGATGTCATAATAATTCGTTAAAGAGAATTATTTTCAGACTCACTGACCAGTCCAATAATCTAATTGATTTACGAGGCGAGGTCTTACAAATTAGTCTGTTTGTGAAATCCTAAATGGCTAGATTGTTAACCCATAGCAGCAGAGGGGGCGCGACAACGACCATGGCGTCGTTTTTTACGATTTTCGAGGAAGCCTCAGTTTGTCGAATGTACCCTTCTATTAATCATTTACGAGGAAGACTCAGTTTGCCGAATCGACGCCTCTACAAAGTTGGTCTGTTCGCCCCCTCTGCTGCTCACACACACACACACACACACACACACACACACACACACACACACACACACACACACACACACGCTTATTCAGATACTTGTGAGGACCTTGACATATTACTACTTTTCGAGGACCATGAGAAGGAATGGAAGTATATGTTATAAATTTGAAAGTAAGAATGACTGTAAGATAGGCAATATCTGTATCGCTTCATTTTGCTATATACGTCTTTATGCATTATGAGGACTACTCTTACTTTGCCATCATTGTGAGGACGTCATTGTGAGGACTAATTTACACACAATCAAAGACTACCATCAACCTGAGGACCTGAATATTGTTTTTACTTCTGTTACACCTGTCTTGTAAAAACATTAGAAGATATTTAAAAGTTTTAGAACAAATTTATCTGCAACTAAAATTACAGACAGACAAATAGATACACGAGCTTAAAATTTCATATCTCATTAAAATATTAGTTTTAAGTTCATTTTTAATTTCATTTATTAATATAAAAAAATGTGATTTCTAAAAATGTAGGTTGACACCAAAGCAACTAAAATGCCTTAAGGCAGTTGCCCAATGCAAATTCACTGGAACTGAAGTTACCTTTGGGAAATCTGCACTTGACTCATTATATGATATTAGATCACTACACAAGTTTAAATATGCTGCAGAATAAAACGGGAAGTACAGGAAATTGTGTTCCTTTCATTTTAGTTAATTTTTTATTCTTCATTTTTGTTAATTATTTAAGCCTTAAAATCATACGTCCATAATTATCAGTTATCAAAAAGTGTAAATAACAAATGAAGATAAAATATGTATGTGAGAAGGAAAGGAATGGTTAGAATGCATATATATGCATGTGTATATGCATGCATAAATATACTGTGGTTTTAAAATATTTAGAAATGAGAGAGTATAGATGGGGGAATACATTGAATTGAAACATTACATATTTTGTCTTCTAACAGGTTCATTTGACTTGCTTTTGGAACCGTTATTAAATTCAGTTTTATACGCCATGATATGCTAACATATCAACATGTGCAGTAATGAAAGCTAGACTTTAATAATAATATTTTGTTCTAAAATCTAAATGTTTTCAGAACACTGCCTTATTAATTTGCTTAAAAAAATAATCTAGTCACCGTGAAGTCTGCGATATGCATTTAAAATCTCTCTGAAGAGTTGAAGTTGGAGGAGTTAAGTACACTTATTTCCATTTGTTTACTTCTTTTTCAAACAATAAAGAGTTATCAGCCTTCTGTTATTTGCAGGTAAACAATCATATAATAGATTATACGCATCGATTAGGTTGCACGTGTTTAGGTTGATTGATTAGGCATTGAAAGAAAAAGAAATAGAACTTCCTTATTTCATGTCTAAATAACATCAGTTTTTGAGAACTCAATATGGGTTGCATTTTAGTTAAAACATTAACCCCTGGAGGATTTTTTCTGTTTTCGCATGCAATGCGAGTTGCAAACACATTTTGGGGATGTTTCTCAATACATCCTAATACATCTACTTCCAAGCAATATTCCTTTAGAAAAATGGATTGTTGCGCTAAAGAAAATATTTTTCATTGGTTAGTTTGCTAGCTTATGAGCAGAAGGTGAAAAAAGGACTGTTTTTTTTGCTTCACGGACACATAATTTTCGTATGGAGAAGACTCTTTGTTCAAAATGTCCACCTTATCCTACTTTTGGCGCAGGTTCACCTGTCTGTTCGGACTTCAGATTTGTCCGCCGTACATCTGAGGCCATAAAGTCTAAAATATGGACACAAATTTGGAATCCAACCATGGGCAAATTTTGGGTGAAAAATATTGGTCCAAAGACGTAGGTTTTATTTCCTCTGTATTTTGTAGTGCAAAGCAAAATGTCCAGATTATTTGCTATCATTGTAGAGCAGCATCTGTCTACCTTTCTATAATACCACCCATTAAGTGTATCATGCATGACCTTGACGCTACAGACCGTGGAAGTAGGCTACTAACTCATGTCCCGTTAAGTTGTCGCTAGGAGTTAATGTGTTAATATTTAAGAAGATTCATTTCTTTAAATTATGAACTGGTATTTCAAGGTTCATATTCTTACATATTAAGGGACCCCGAGTGATCTAAATCGCTCTCCGTCACAGATCACTGCCAAATCACCTCTGTCTGCGTGGGTTCAAGTATAAGATTCGGCTAATGTAGTTATGTGAGAAGGCTTGCCAGCAGCTTTTTGTGGGTAGGTGGTTCTTTCATGTGGTATCCCCTTGAGACATGAAGAATGTTGACACATTATCACATTCTAAGCTATTTACATACCTAGTTCAGTATCGGAATTGGCTTGCATCACTACTGGAAAGTCAACTGCAATTTTAGAATAAAGAGCGAGAAGCTATGCAAATTGAGTTATGTGCATGTGTACGATCTGGATATTTATCATAGCTTTAAAAAAAATCAGTCATATCACTATGTTTGCAGCATGGCAGTATATAGTGTTATCTAGCATTTGGGTATCATGCTGCTGTCCTACCAAGACACATTATCTTAACACCAGGATAACAAGTGCCAACATTAAACTCTTACCGCTGAGTATATATCGCATATCTTTAGTATATGGCGACCTGGGTTAGAACCAGCACCACCACCAACCCCAATCTAGGACTGACGCTCTTGCCATTACGCCACTGGAGTGGTCTATAGGCAAATTGAAATAATATATTATAAAAAGACAAACAACATAAAGAAAAGGAAAATGGAGAAATGCAATTTAGATTCAAAATTAACTGGAAGGTGAAAAGCAACCCTTCCTTTACATATATGCTTGTGTATTGATGCTATCATAAATAATAGGTTAGTATAAATTGCCAGAGAACAGGAAGTAGATCAATATGGCCAAGGTAGCATTGAAATATATTTGTACAAATTGTACTTATTGGCAAAACTAATAAAATCCACACTTCATCCTCATTGTAACAAAGTGTTAATTATGATGTGGTTAAGGTACATATCTTGAGGCGTGACGAGTTAGTACCTGATATGTATGAACAAGTTAGAAAATTTCAAAATGGAAACAAAATAAATCTATATTGCAACGAGAAAGTACATGATATTTCTGACTGCAAAATATTGAAATATAAGCAACTTAATAGAGACAGACTATCCGAAGGCTCCTATATTAGGAGGCTAATGTCACAGTCCTGTACTGAAAGCAATAAAGTTTTTGGATCAAACAAATCAGTCTGATTTTATGATTGAGAATTATAAGCCATTTATGTTGAAATGTTCTATATCAACTGTGAGCAATTCTACCAAACCTATCCCAATTAAAATATTAATGGACACATGAGCTTTTCAGTCTTTTATTATCAGGTACATTGCCTGTCTCTGAGCACAACTCTGGTCAGTGTTCTTATTTAGGATGTAAAAGTCAGGCTTTGCTTTTTTTTCTCCAGTGTACTGAACTCATGACCATTGAATTACAAAATGCAGTGATCCACCTACTGAGCTGCTATGGCCACCTACCTAATACTGATTGAAACTAACAAATTAAAAAAAAAAAACAGTAGAAAGTTTAGAAGAAAAAGAAAAAAAAGACATTAAATGGTTATATTGCATTCTAATTTAATTGAGCCAGAGATTCATGTATGAATATGACACATATTTCATTTCATAAAGTAAATGTTCATCTCCAAAAAAAATATTTGATATAAAAGATGCAACCCAAATAAAGTCATTTCAGTCATTATGTATGTCATTATTGAATAAATACGAGAAGCTGGCCACAGCCTGCATATTAAGTCCACTTGTGAACATTCAAAATTTTGGTTACAATGGTATTTAAGACAAATAAATTAAAACAACCATACCATTGAGGGTAATTAAAGGATGTTGATGAATAACAGGACATCAACTTCGATCTAAGGTGTAAGAGTATTGACAAAAATGACAGGAAGACATGCAATACTGCTGCATTGTTATATGAAAACTTCATCTTATTTATCATTAATATCTGCATGGGCAATCTCAATTATAAAACGATAAGGTATTTCCTTGTTCCAACCATGATGAAACATCACACTGTCAATTTCGTTTTGGAAGGAACATGAAGAAGCAAGACAATTTCGTTCGCAAAGTGTAAATGCAATTTAGTAATTCAAATCATTTCATCTCTACCTATTTAATGAAAGAAGGAAACACAATTTAAGTTAGCTGGACCATAATTCCAGTTAGATTTCCCCCTTGAGTCCAAACAGTGCAGAATACTAATAATAAATGAGAAATGATAGCAGACCTTTGAACACATTACAAACAGGAGCTAAAATGCAAGCAAAAACTGTAGCTGTGGCTTAATCTCATTGATTGACCTTTTAAACATATGACAAATACAACTGCTACATAAACCAGTTCCTCTGAAAGATGTTATTAAGTTTTGCATTCACAAATATCAGACAAACTTAATTTGGAGAAAAGACATTGTACTGTACTTGCATTTACAGGATGCAATACCCCATTTCAAAACTGCATAATATTTCTTACCCAAGTAAACATGTATGTACTATGAGTAAAGAAATTAAAATCCAAATTTCTTTAAAACTAATATGAAAAATATATACAGGAACAACATAATTGTAATTATATAAGAAAAACATTTTTTTTTAAACATCATGTTAAGAAACCACAATGACTAATTATCATACTGAAGTAATCATGATGTCAGAGACAACACTATTTTCTGGGGTAATATTCAAATATATATTTTTCAAACATGGCAATATATTTCAATGTTTCTTAATGTGTGATAAATATCAAAAGGACTTCACTGCCTGGAAAATATATTTGCTTAAGTAAAATATATTTTAAAAAAGCAAATAACAAAACTGTACATCTGAATACAAATTTAAACTTTCATGCCCTGCAGACATGATGTTAACCTTTCAAAAATAAGTTAGTATAAATTGCCAGAGAAGAGAAAGTAAATCAATATGGCCAAGGCAGCATTGATATATATTTGTACAAAGTGTACTTATTGGCAAAGTGTACTTTGGTGGTACTCCCCCAACGGGGTCTCGAGGGGCAACGCCACTTATCAGGGGGTTCCGGGGGTCAAAGATCCCTGACTAAAAATGCATTTTACATGCAATCTGCCCCTGGTGCAACTTGTGACCATAATATGTAACAAAATAGTCATTTGAAAAACTAAAAAACTTACAAAATATCTGAATAATTTGTCAATATTTATTGCCACATGAATTTGTTCTCCAATACTAACTTAAGTTATTTCATGTGCATGTCAGTGGTCACATCGTAATTAAGTAAAAAATTAGTTATCTTTTGCTGCCAACATATACTTTTTTTCTTTTCATAACAAATATGTAAAATAAACACCCAAATACATCATCTATATATACAAATAATCTCATATATTCACTTGTTATTTTGTCCACTGAACACAACCTCTTGATATGCCAGGTGAACTCTTTTTGCGGGTTTAAGAAAAATTTATTTAGTCTTACTTTTCATCACCAATAATTCTGCTGACTCAATGTGCATTCGTTTATTTTCCTTCTCTACGAGAGCCTTTCTCATTTCCAGCTCTAGCTTGTATTGGCAACATGCAGTGCACATATGCCGAAAGAGGGCTTCATTTTTTCCGTTTGCAACTAAAACCATGACTTCTGTAATATATACATTGCAGTAGGCACAAAATGCCAGTCCTCGAGTGTTCAGTTTTCTTATAAACTGACCAACTAAATTTCCGTCGACGATTCGCTCCAGCTATTTCCTTCCGCTTTTTTAAAACCTTTATTAAACATTTCGTATCATTGTCTCTCTCAACAACTAAGGACACCATTTTTGTTTGCGAGCACGCTTCATCTTTCTGTTACCATCAGTTTCCTTTAGACGAAGATTCATTGGATGAATTTAAACTTTTGACCAATCAGAATACTCTTTACGAGAGTCGCGGGCTAACTAATATATGGAGCGAATACATTACAAGGGTTGGTGCGGAATGGGACTGAAAAGAACGGTTAAAAACTATGGAAAAAAACGGATCGGACATTATTTTAAAAAAAGGACTATATAAAAAAAATCGGATTCAAGTCAGGAGAAAAGCGGAATTCAGTTTTAAAGCGTAGAAAAATCATGTCTGGACCTGGATGCAAATTAATCGAATGACCAAACTAAAATCTAAGAATACATCATAAACACAACTGGATAATCTACCCTATTTGTTGGCCTATACGTCACTATGGAGCTTACGTCAACTTAGCCAGTTTCTGTCCCTGATTCACAAACAAGTAGATGCCAAGTATAAGACTAGGCTAAAGCAATACCTAAACTTTGTTTTTTGTCAGTTTGACACACGCATCATGCATTTAATCCAAGCTTTAACTCCACAAATTTACAGGTTAGCACAATTAAATGTAGCTAAAAGTATTTAATTTGCTTCACAAAAAATATCTAAAACAATACTGATACTATTAGCCACAAATGACCTGACAATTTACTGAGTTACAGATATGATAAAAGTTGTGATGCTGCGTGAAATATAATACAGCAACTTCTGTTTGCAGGCATATTACACTGTATGCATAGCTGCCAACCCTCCAGGCTCGCAAATTGAGAAAATGGTGACAATTGGTACCATATTCACAATATAAATGTATTATTTGTCAATAAATATTGCAGGTATATTCAGCTGAAGCTCAACGGAGATGCTTAATAATATTATAATAGAGCATGTTTAACATAACACATTTCTGGCTATTGCTAAGTTGTCCGTTTTCCGTTTCTTGTTTAGAGAGTTGGGATGCTATGAAGTGTATAGGTATATAGTTTTATGTGCATGGATCAGTGTTTTCTGACAGTTCATTGCAAACAACATTGTGAATTTTATCCTATCTGTAGCACAGTAAATTTTCAGGTCATCTTTATTAAATTTAGCTAACAGTATATACAATGTTTCACGCGAAGTGTTTATAACTAATGCAGTTGCTTTAGCTACACTTAATGATCTGAAAATATAATGAGCTAGTCCTGCATATAGGATAAATATGACCTCAAATAGCATGCGTGCGTGTATTTGTCTCTATCAAAATATTTTTGTTTTGGTGTATTTTTAAGAAAAATTGACCTTAAGTAACTATGTTTGGGTTATATATTATTTTTTTTCGTTGTTGCTGTTGTTGTTTTTTCATGAGAACAACTATGGCACATCAGAAGACAAGAAGGTTTTTGGGAGGTTAAAAGTAGTTCTGATCGCGTGGACACCATGACTGAGACGATTGGTCTGAGATAACTAGACTGAGATAATAAAAGTAAGGTTAGCAAAACAGCTAGATTTCTCTGTCGCTTGGGTGACAATATTGAAAGTATGGAATAGTTATACAAAGTGTATTCTGTGTAATTACATTGCCTGCTATTACTGACCTCTTTATCGCTTATTACTCATCTTCCACAATTTTACTAACTTCAATTAGCTTCTATGAATTTAGAGGTTGGTAACTCGAAGTAATGCTAATCAAAATATATTGGTGGACTCGTGGTTATTGATGATTCCACTGATTGCAATCGGCTGATATAAACATCAGCAGTTTAATTGCGTAATACATTTAGAATGACAGAGTAGAACACTGTAATGGTCTTTAATAACCACTTTAAATAGTTATTGCGTGGCCCATTCTGACCCACACTCAACTATTACAATTTGTTTCTCAATTGCTTTTATTTAAACAAATTTGTTTCCATATGATGTAGTATAACCGGTACATAATGTACACAGTAAACTAACGCAGAGTAAACAGCTTATTTCTACATTGTCTTAGGTCACCTGCCTGTCAAGGAATGTTAAATCTGTTTCAACTCGCAAGGACGTCTTAATGTGCGATTGACACAAACATATTAAGGAAATAACTGGTAACGTGAGACGGATAATGAATAAAACCCCATTTGTTTTGCCCAACTCAAACTATTGAACTATGCAGGCATAGAGTGTCCCAGAAACAGATGAATATATCGAGAACAGCCAGACTCGTAATCAAATAGTCCCGATATCGTATTTCAATGATTGCGAGATCGATACACACCCATGATATCCCAGATTTGCTGTCTTCGTGTGTCCCAGGGATGGTTACTTGTATATATCTTCATTGTTTTGCTACGATATATTCCAAAATGTTTAGTTAATTGAATTTAAAGTTAACTAACCATGTAATCAATCTGATATGCACTTTATGCACGATAGGGTCATTTCACTTTGAATTTGAAATTCTTTGACTACGTTTCCTATCTGTTAGACAGTATAAATAAACAACTGAAATGTAATTCTGTAAAGAATGCAGGTGCAATGAATGATACCAAAATAAATAATAAATCAACGTTGCTAGAAAAAAATTGAAACTTTTTTTCCGGTCGGATATATAGTTAGAGCGATAAAGGTAACTGCAGTCAGATAAGGTAAAATTAATAACACATGATGTCTGTTACGCACCTTCGGTAATACTGTATCTTATGTATGTAATTTGCAATACGGGTTTTGAACAAAGAGGAATATCTGTAGTTATATCATAGATGCCACGACAGTTTTAATTAAGTTTTGTCTATAAATGATATATGCAAGGATAGTAACCACGGTTTGAGTTACAATGGACAGTAAAGGTCTAACTCATAACATACATTGAACAAGCTTCTAAGTTTTCCGTTTACATTCGCAAAAATAATATATAAACTTGTATCAAAATAAACTGATTCTTTAGTTCACAGTTCCTAAAATGAATACAGATGTTTCACTGAATTGGTTTTGAATTTTTAGTGTTGCTTTTCCTGAACACGTTGACTAACACGTGTTAAGTGTTGTCATTACACGCAAACGGCGTGATGTTAGTAATAATGTTTAAATCCTTGATAGTATGTTTTATTTATATCATGTCACATATTGTTTGCAGCACCAAACGTAAAGACAAAGAGATAAAAGAAACGAAAAATGAAATAAACCTTCCATAAATATATTAATGTGCAAATTGACCGAATTAGCGCAGTGAAAACTAACCCAACAAACGTCGTTGATAAAGAGAAAGGCACGGTATCAGTGAGTCATCAACGAATCAATTGTAGCTCATACATTCCTGAGAATCTAAATAAGTTCCACAGTGCAACATGATCGTATAGAAACTGAAAAAAGCATAGAAACATGTAGTTAATAGAAATATTGAAAAAAGAGCGAATCATAAATGCGTGATTAAGTTTAAAGTATAAATTAAACAGATGTCGTAAAGGTAATTCCACACATGCATAGATAGAGAGGGAGAGAGAGAGACACACACCTACCTACCTACCTACCTACCTACCTACCTACCTACCTACCTGCCTGCCTGTCTGCATGCATGCATGCATGCATGCACGCATACATACATACATACATACATACAGACATACATACATACATACATACATACATACATACATACATACATACATACATACATACATACATACATACATACATACATACATACATACATACATACATACATACATACATACATACATACATACATACATACATACATACATACATACATACATACATACTTACAGACAAGTACATACATTCAGACAACATCTATAGATAAATACATCCATAAAACATATATCCATAAATACAAACAAAGAAATGCAATTAGAGCAAGCATAGTAATTAGCATCAGTCAATGCGACTTGTAGTGACAACAGTGACCGGAATGTTCTGAATAAATGGGACACACTGCTTTCGTAACAAAGAGAAAAAAATGGTAATTATAATAATAATTAAGACTTGTACAGCATCTAATATTTAGAAGCTCTAAGCGCTTTAGAAGATCTAAAATGATATGACTAAAAAAACATACAAAAACAAACACTTCTAAATTGTATAACATAAACGCGCTAAAAATATTTAGGTCGGAAACATTATTTGGTCTTTAGGTTTGTTTATGCATTAGAAGAAGGTGAGTTTCATGAGCACTCTTGAAAGGGATCACTGTCTTTGTGTCTAATTTCTATGGACAATTCATTCCACGTTGTTTGGCACTGGTATGCAAAATAATGTTGTCCATTTGACTTCGTGTTCATTGTGGGAACAATGAGTATACGATTGTCAGAAGATGTGCGTAAGTGTCTTGCTGATGTGTGCACATGGGTTAGGCCGGATATGTACGCTGGACTGGTGTTTGTTCGTGAAACGTAGCACAAAGAACACATTTTGCGTATGATTGTTGATCGAATAGATACCATTGTATAGTACAGACCAGCGGGGAGGTGTGCTCTTATCATGGTTTGAGTTTGAACTTTTTGAAGTTCCCGGAGCACATATTGAATTCCATTTGGAAATTAGGAGACCATTCATATTATGATGTCGTGTTGAATATGTCATTGAATCAAAACAGTTATTAACTAGTGTTTTTCTGACATTTAAAACTGTGAATCAAAAAGAATTTAAAAGTTACAAGAACCTTTAAGCTGAACAAAATTAAAATGTCTTTACTCTGAGATAATTTAAACAAAATAATGAAAAGTGGGTAACCACATTTTATGAAGATGGATGGAAATCATGTCTTACAATTGAGCAGGAAAACGTAACACTATATCATGATTATTAGTTAAAAATGCATTTAATATGATTCTGCAAAATAGAAAGAAACAATCATCAACATTTTGGAGGAATATTTGGAGGAGTGGAGTTGTTGAAAGCGGATGTAATTAAAACTAAACTTTTGTGTCCATGTTTGCAAAAGGAGCGAAAATTCTGAACTTTACGTAATTGCTAGATAATGTGTTGGACATAAAGTCACAGGAGCTCAATCTACCAAATAGCCCGTGTGTGATTGTGTCAGAAAATGTTCAATGATAGAAAAAAAATAAAGTTCGAATAATAACTATCCATATTTAATATTCAGTTGATATTTTAATATTATTATGAGACGCATCTGTAATATTTGAAGGTTGAATGATATTGTATGCCTACTGTTTGACAAGCTGGTAACATGAAATGACCAAAATAAACACCGAAAGTATGCACAATAAGACAAAACAAATCAACACTTTGGTTGTCTGTGGATGAACGGACTTTCCGTTCTTATAGTCTCATTCCAAAATATTTTGATCAGCATATCAGCGTATATATTGATGGTATTAAAGCTGATGCCATTTGATAGGTACACATATTTTAAAGTATTGTATCATAAAAAGAAGATATTAATATATTTACATACTAAAACAAATATTTTCGTAATAAGTTAATAACCGTCTTTACTTATATCATCATACTTTGCGAAAACTGAGAACAACTTTGAACCTGTTAATTAAATTACGTTGTAAAGATTTTCAGAATTTGCACAAATATAACAAGAACATTTTTTCAATCCACAGCACCATTTATTCTTGCAGGAGTGACTACATGTTCAAAGCACGAGAGTATGTATCATTCTGGATCCAAGCTCTTCATATAACGCAAACTTGCATCATGCGAATGGGTTTTTTCAGTGTCTCATATAAAAGTAAGAGACTATAATTTCTTAAGTAGGTTTTATTTGACAACAATTTAAGTGCAATTGACGAAACATCCAATATAAATTGCATAAAGGTATCTGATGTCATGAATTTATATTTGTAACTTTGGTTCACATATTATTCATAGATATAATGTATTCCTGTTTGGACAGGATTTTTGTATGTGATAGCCTTCATTGAAATTCTGTACGTTAAACAATTATTACTAAATATTATATACATATATATATATATATCTATCTATATATATATATATATATATATATATATATATATATATATATATATATATATATATATACAATAGTCATTTATTTACGTCAAAATAGTTTTAATGAAATCCTCTTTCTTCCATTGTTCCCAGTGGTCAAGAGCATTTCCGATCGCCTGGTCCATATTAAGATATTTATAGTTGGCTAACCGGCCTAGAAACTGGACATAACGTCTTTCCTTTCCGGTCTCTTTTGCTGCCAACTGCTGGTATGTGGAGTAGAGCTCCATGTTTCGGTCATTTGGTACAGGGTAGTAGGGCTCTCCGAATGAAGAACTGTATTCTCGAACTAGGGTAGAATAAGGAGCCCGCTGATTCAAAAACTGCTTGAATTCTACCGTGCGAGTGTATGGCACACGCATACTTGGCTCGTTCACAAAACTCGCCGGCTGGACCACTGCGTCATATTTTTCTACGTTTATATTGAATTCTTCAAAGTGTATGGAACGATACTCCAGCCTATTTAAACCATATGATGCAAAGTAACCATCAATTGGACCAACGAATACTGTAAATTGAAAGCCATTGAAACAATAACGTTCTTGGAAGTAATCTGTGTTCATTTGAATCTCAATTTGTGAATGATCGAGTAGCTGGTCAAATATTTGAGTGTAACCACAGGAAGGGAGCACCTGGATTGGATCTGTAAAGTAGCGGTCGTCTCTGTCGTACCGAAGAGGAATGCGTTCAAGAACACTTGAATCCAGATTTTCTTGGTATTTATTCCATTGCTTCCAAGTGTAGTTGCGGAATAAGTCGTTGTAAATACGACGTCCAAATCTGGCGACTGCAGACTCCATAGAATTCTGGAATGGTCCTGTACATATAACATTCTTGGTTTCTTCAGCTAACCAGCGCTTCATGTCCTCTTCATTTTCTATCGATGGATCATATAACTTTTGAATCGTTTGGATGCATATTGGTACTGGTGCATGTACAAATTCATCACATCCATCTCTGGGGTATACCTTGGCAAGAACTTTGTGTTCCCAAGGCTCCCATGTGCCATATGAAGATATGGACTCCCACACATCTTGACGTTTGGTATTGAAGAGGTGAGTCCCATATTTAGACACACGAATTCCATATCGGTTGATGTAATCAAAACAATTCCCGCCAATATGGTCACGTGAATCAATAACCAAAATGTTTGCTTTGGTATTTTCAGCCAATAAACGGGCAATCACTGAACCAGAAAACCGGCACCAACAATTAAAGCGTCTATGGTCATCACATATGGCTATGGTATATCACAATGCATCAGACTGGCTATTAGATGCTGATTCCAGCAAATAGTGTTCAAGTAGGATAAAGTGGAAAAGAATACTGTGTTTTAACAATCTTCCTTCATACGAAATAGAGCAGCAACATATATTTCTTTGTAAAGGGTAGCTACAATGAGAAATAAAACGACAATCAAATTAATATAATTTCTTAATGTTAAAATCCGAATTTGCGTACTTGTTGTATTGGCCACTTGTCAACAAATAATGGTTAGATATCAGCAGGGTCAAGCACTTTCGGATGTAATCTGATCAAATCGATTCGTCCACGTATCTGCAAGTGAAACATACATCTCAGAAAAGCTAATATATATATATATATATATATATATATATATATATATATATTTTTAAAACTGTTTTACATTACACTGAATAATTAATATAAAGAGGGACAAGTAGTAGATTTGCGAATAAAAAATTGTTGAAGCAAGCTAAGAGCCAAATAATAACCTTTTCTTCAATGGCAACATCTTGTGCCAATTATACAGATTTAAAAGTACTTCATGAATTAACTATATATCCATGTACATAAGCTCTTGGTCTAATAAGAAGACAACATGAAAACTGATATTAAGTAAATCGACCAACGTAGTTTGCTCTTACCGTGCACAACTCCACGCAAAATAAGCAAAAAAGCAATCAATATGCAGCCGGGCAATCAAACTACGACAATTAGCTGCCTAGCTGAATGGTACAGTGCTAACTTAGGTCAGCATATTATTATGAGCAGTCTCCACGTACCGAATGTGAAATCTATGGTGGACATATATGCATATGATTGACTTGAAACAATAATTTCGATTAGATCGAGTATCTTTACTTTTTATATCTTTTGTGGGAGTAGCGCATGCTTGACCTAGCTAATGTTGATCATTCGCTATTTAACAAATGACGTTTGAATCCTTAACTTTTCCAGTCTAGTCAATAATTTACTGAAAAGACAATTAATACTTCTTAACAGGATATAAGTTCACACGGAGAGAATAACAGCTGTGTTTATATTTCATGAACCCATCTAGTATATATCCGTTGTCATACGAAATATGAACTCTTCCTACATACAACGCCCATTTTTATATTCACCTTAGTTACATCAATGCCCTTGACCATAACCCAATGAAATATATCCATAAAATAAAACGTTTGATAGCACTAATGCGGCAGAGTTTCAAATTCAATAGGTTCCTATCACTCTTCGCCACAAATCGGGAATATAGCCCATGACCAATCGGTTCTAAAGTTTTAAGTCCCATAACAATCAGACTAACCCATTTTCAGATATAAAGAAATGACCATCTTTTACATTTTCAACAATTAATTTACTATGTAAAACAAAGTACTATCTGCTTAGGGACAACACACTTATTGTGGCTCAGTAGAGAAGAAAAAATTGATTTATTTTCAAAACCAAACATATTTTAGCTCCAAAATAGGACAAAAAATAATGGTATAAAATGTATTGATGACACAAATATAAGCTAGAATTACGGCAAAGAATGCAAACCAATCATGAAAGGTTACAATAGCCTGGTTACATTATACAAACGATTAGTGGAATACTGATACTGCAGAGCTGAGAAAGTTTGCAAAATGAAATGAAGTTAAACTTAAAAAAAGGATTAGTTTTTTTAAAATTAATATCGTCCGTTATCTAACTACATTTATATCTTGAAATCCACACTTACAATTGCTAAATTGGTAAGAATTAGAAAGTAATAAACTCAGTTTCCAAACGTGATGCACCTATATATGGGGATGTAATTATTAACATCAGCAGCTGGAACGGTGAAGCCACCTTTTTCATGCTGACCTCTATTTGATGAAATAAGCACTATTTTAAACTTTTGAGGGTGTTATTTTCCCGTGACTGAACACCGTGGTAAAATATCATATACTCAAAAAAGGCTGCGATGATTAATCATTATAGAAAAGGTTTACCCACCAATTTTTCCAGCCCTTATTGTGTAAAAATAACATTTATAAAATTCTATATATTTTTCATTCAGAGATGTGAAATCCTAAGGATTTCCAATCGCAAATTTTCGAAATTAATATTAAATACTTGGCAAATATCAGAGAGGTACGATTACTAGATTAATCAGAGAGAGGTTAGTCGCTATTAAGAAATTTCTTCCGGTAAGAGATTCTTTTAGAGATAATCTGCAAGCGAGGCAACAACAACGATTTGATTTTAACGATGTTGTTTTTGATGATGTTGAAGCTATTGTTCTGGGTAATAATACCGATTTTAACCTAGGATTAAAATTCGAGAGGCGATGTTAAACTGCGATGGTAGATTTTCATGCGTGATTCCTCTTCATCATATTTTTGGATTCTGTAGAGATGTTAAAAGAGTTATGTTTGGTGCTAGTCATACTGTGGTGCATCTGAGAAAATCAAATGATGATGATGCTATTTAGCACGATGCAGATACTCACGATGGTAAAGTGGTTATATCCAAGCTAGCGTTATGGATGCCAATAATGAATCCATGGTTAGCTATAGAAGCCCGTTTATTATCTTTTATGTATCACATAGAAAAATCATTAATGTCATGGTAGGATGTTACAACAGTTACTCAGACAAGTACCAGAGCTGGGACATTTACCTGGCAGGTCGCGTTAACAAAAAATATATCCACGCCTACATTTATCTTTATCGTGTTGTAAGATAAAAACAGAGTAGATGGACACAATAAACAACAGCGATGTCATATAATATTTGATCAAGCAGCAGAGGTGGCGAATCGGACTGTCACGGAATTGTATACGACTATGTTCAATATGTATATGTGGTCAAAAATCTAGTCTCGATTTCGTTACTGCGTACAGCCTTACCGAGGGTAGTTTATTATTTTTTTGGGCTTTTTAGTTATTTCGGCATAATGAGCGAACGCTCAGCTCATGCTGCATGTGCGAAATTGCCTGCAGTTTAAAGTACCTAGCTGCGCATATCTGTCACAGCTAGGGGTATATAAGGACGAAATTATAAGACAGAAATCACATCACGATTCAGTCTTGTCGGAAAAGCTTCCATCCTAAACTGAGCAATCTATCAGCTAAAAGAGATAACACTAGATATAACTTTGTTTTCATTGCTATTTGTATTATGATATAATTCATTGTTTTACATATTAGATGTTTAGTATTTATTATAAAATCTATAGAATAAATACATAGGTTAGGCAGCGCCATTTTATCAGAAGTACTATATTTTGTTTCATTAGTTCTTTTGTATCTGAACATAATTGAGTTCAATTATACGCTGCATGCTTAACGTTAAATGTAAATGGATAATTATTTCAAGTGCGCGCATGCGCTACATATATGTGTGAAAATACTTGACCGTGTCATATGTATTACACGGTTCGGTTGTTTTAATTTTAGCTGAAGTGGTGTGGTGACGTGTTGTGCTGACGTAGTGTGGTGACGTGTTGTGCTGAAGTGGTGTGGTGACGTGTTGTGCTGACATAGTGTGGTGACGTGTTGTGCTGAAGTAGTGCAGTGTTGTGGTAACTGCGTGTGTGGTGCCATGTTGTGGTGACTACGTGTGTGGGCTTGTCTATGCTGACCGTGTAATGCCCTTGTGTAGTGCCTGTGTATGGTGCTTACGTATGCTGCATATATCTTGTCATATGGACGACGTATTATTTATTTAATATCTTTTTTGCAGTCTCGTTATATGAACGACACCTGCATAATTTAATTATACACAAATCTCGCCCCACGAACGAGAACTTCATAATTTATTGTTCACGATTGCATATGTCTCATCATATGGACGACGTATTAATTATTTAATATCTTCATTCTAGTCTCGTCATATTGACGACGCGTTATCTTTTCATATTTGCATCTATCTCGTTATACGAGCCTTTTATATATATTCATATTTGTAAATTCATTCATATACTTCTTTTTTGTCATTACGTTACTGAAATTCATAGTTCCATGTTAGGAACATTTATTTAAATAGATTTTTCTTATATTTTGTAAAATATTGGTGTCAGAGTTGATTTTAAAATTGCGTTTATAAAATAAACATCTTATTAACGCAGTTGCGTTCCGTGTCTTCACTAATCCAGTCTCGACTCGGTCTATCTTGTGACACGGACAACTTTGTAGAGGCGACGATTCGGGAAACTAAGGCTTCCTCGAAAATCTTAAACATAATGACGCCATGATTGTTGTCGCGCCCCCTCTGCTGCTATGGGTTAACCGAATATTTAATCAAATCCGATACGATATCGTGTCCGAGGGTCTGATAAATTTATCGTCACAAATCCGTGTTCGATTAACTGACCGTGACTAAATAAATTTCTAAATCTGGTGAATATTTTGTAGTGTATGAGTATCAACTCCGTTGAATACAGCAAGAATATTGCAGTTATCTCTGATGACTTTTGGTATTTGAGTGTATCGTTGAGTGACATATATCACATCGGTGTTTTAATGTCTACCTCTGGAAAATATCCTTTCAGGATCCTTCGGATTATCTAACATCACGTCGTCGTACACGAGCAAATTGTTAATACTTCCATTAATATCATCAATGCTCGGTGCTTCCTCGATATCGGTTATAAACTCAATAATACCCTCGCCGGTGATTTCTGCCTCTTTTACGTTGTAATCCTTTAACACCTCGTAACATCGTTGATCATCTACGACAGGAGCAATCAAATACAACTTGTCCCATTTCATCCATCTCGTTTTAAATTAAGTAGCAGTTGTGTCTTGCCACTTCCATATGGAACTAGAATTTGGTAGCGCTGCATGATGCTTAACTGAATCTCTTGTTTTTGTTGCCGAAAAATTAATTACATTCATGTTATTATAAATATATTATGGATGTATATTGTGTGAAGTGTACAAAACGTACTGGAACAGATGACTTGACGACGATTACAACTAGCAATAACAGATCGGCACTTTCTGGTAAGTGTGTACAATGAAGTACAAAAAAGTTAGATTTGTTTCAATGAAATCTGCAGATAATTTTAAAACAAAACGAGGAGGTGATATTGCAGCCAAGTTAGTAAAACTCCCAGGGACACCATAGGCAAAATATCCAGGAGAAGAACATCTTCCGAGCTATAGTTATTGTGGACCTGGGACTAGACTCGATATCAGACTCAATAATCAAAACCAACCCAAATCCGGTGAATATCCAATAAACGCCATTGATAAGGCGTGTCATGCTCATGATGTTGCTTATAAAATCAGTAATCTGCAACACAGACATCTCGCAGATGTAATATTAATTCATACGTTGGATTCTATCACTGATAAATCCTTCAAAGAAAAGTTGGCTTCATGGTTAGTAAAATCGGATATGAAAGGTTAATTGATGTGAGGTGCCGGTAATAAATAATAACATGGAATCTATTCATTATTCTCCAAAAGGATACTGGAGGGGTAAAGCAGCAATCGGTAAACTTGCTAGCACAGCAAAGGTGAAAAATACGACTGCAGCGGATTGGTTATCCAAACAGGCGATATGGCAAATTTATCTACCGCCGCCTAAACGATTTAACTGCTCGCATTTTGATGTGACCGTTCCTAATTGGGTTCATCAGGCTGATATATTATTTCTGCCGCATGATGGCTTCTACAAATACGCGCTAACTGTAGTTAATGTTGCGAGTCGATACAAACAAGCAGAGCCTATTAAGAACAAAATTATCAGCTGAGGTGGCTTCTGCGTTTGAAAGGATTTATCGAAGGGCCCTTTGCGCTGGCCAAATCTATTATAAGTTGATCCTGGCAAAGAATTTCAGGGTGCGGTTCTATCAATAATGAAGGATCATAATGTCACCATCAGGCGAGCACATACTGTGCTACATCGCGATCAGGCAATTGTTGAACGATTTAATAGGACACATGCTGAGCGGTTATTTGGATATCAATACTTTAATATTTATTCAGGATAAACGATCCCGTGAATGGGTCAAGAGATAACCAGGCGAAATTAACGCGCTGAATAATGAGATTACTACAACAATCAACATGAAACCTAACAACGCGATTGAAAAGAAGTATATACCTGAAAAACCGCAAAAGATATTTCAAAACAACCAATTCTCGGCAATGTCACTGTAAAATATTTATATGAACCAGGAAAGCTCGAAGGTGGCACAAAAAGGGCTACTGATCCTATTTGGAGTGTCACCGCGGATAAAATATCTAGCATTACACGATCTACGGGTAGACCAGCAATCTATAGACTGGATCCAACTGCTCCTCAGCGAGGATATACTCGTGAACATCTGCAAGTGATACCCGAGGATACTCAATTACATCCGCGTGGTCTTAACTAGCGCCTCTTCGTCTGTTTCATTCAAGACAAGTCAGCATTACATTATCTCTGGTATGACCTATGCTGCTATTGTTTCTGTCTACGGTAAATTGTCGAGAGTCTTTATCCGACCAACACCAATTCATTATACAATTGCAAGTCGCGCAGTGATTATTCTGTTGTTGTTTCAGTGTGATTATTAATTCGGCATCAATGTCAAATTCTCTATTATTTTTTTGTCTTGTTGTTTATAACCAGATAGTTATTTTCTTCTGATCTGATTATATCATCCCTGACAATATCGTTGATTTAAGTGTAATTATCATGTAAAACAACTCTTCCAAGTTGATTTATTCTTCGTACTCTGGATACCGCAATATAGACTAAATTTCACCATTCGATGTGGTTATCTATAATCCAAACAATCGAATCTGATATAGTCAGTCCCTGTGAAGAATGTATTGTTCATGCGTAACCATGGAGATTTATCAGCGCGCAATGCATCTTCGACGACATTGATATCAACCAGCACAATATCATTTAATATGATAATCTGTTGTTCACTTTTCCCAGGAATATCAACTTCAATATTTTGTCGCCGTGTATCGTTATGTCTATAACAGAGATGTTTGGAAGTGTTGCAAATTTTTCTTTATGCAATTCAAATAACTTCATCTGAAGTGTGTATCTGACTATTTTTCTACTTGCCACTATCAAATCGTTTGGTCTCCACGTTTTCCAAAAATCTTTTAGTGGTGTTTCCGAAATTATTTTACGGGCTATTTCCCATTGGATTCTATCCGGTTGTAATCTAATTAGTTTCTTGGACTCGAATAATTGTTCATCAAGCGATCTATGCTCAGTATATTTTTCTTCACGGTAGTCTACATGATTCTTCAACCAATCATGTGGGGATAAACTGACAAATTTATTCTGCCACTACTTCGCTGTGTTTCATGTCTATGTAAAATTAATTAGTGGCTACTCTAACTGCCGTGTCAGGAAATCTATTTATCATCGAAAATAGATTAATAGAAGCATAAGCCAGCATAGATGCACTCAAATGTGTATACTGAAGAATGTATTCATCGTTGTAAGTACAAATTGTAGCCAATTTGGTTCCATCGGACAAGAAAGGAAAATGCATCTTAATCACAGAATAATATATGAATGTCATAATGGATTGATCAAAGATGGTTTTGTTATCGATCACATTGATACCAATCCTAAGAACAACTCTTTATCAAATCTACAAGCTGTTACACAAAGTAAGAATTTAAACCGAAGAAAGACTGGAAAACATTCAAAAAATGCAAGACCCATCAAATCATTTAATACAACAACTAAGGTACAAATAGTATTCCAATCTATGAATGAAATCAGTAGATATGTTGATATTTGTATTGCCTCAGCACGTTATGTTGCAGAGGGAATTTACTGATCTGCGATTTCCCAAAAAGACTGGACAAAGAATTCGTTTATGTCTGAATTTCATTTTGTATTATTACATATAACATCAAAGTGAAATAACTCGTGCGGGTATGTGTACGGCTTATGAAAGAGTTACCCTCAATGGGTTGTTTAACCTGATTCCGATATGGGACTTTTTGATTGGCTGATTTTAATTGTCATGATTCTCGGTGGAGATATAATCATTTATCTCTTTTGTAAGAAAACGAATCAAACAGGTAGTATTTTTTGCAAACATTAGTATTCTTTTTTTAGTGTTTTTCTCGAGTATTCAGTTCTGCTTCAATGTTGACAATAATCATTATCAAGTACATGAAAGGTATAACGATCAAACTTCTTCCTGTTTGCCTTCCGCAATTTGTATTAACTATATAAGCAATATTTCTCTTTACATGATTGGGCTTTATTGCGAAGCTCAAATCGTGAAACCAAACCACACCGTCACGTGGTGTAAATGTTTTTCATTCAAACCGGGTTGATTTTGTAGGTTTGGTTTCTCGCTTGAGTGTAGGAATGCCATTGTCATTATCATCCATTCATTCATTCATTGTATATATATATCCATCCATTCATTCATTGTATATATATATATATATATATATATATATATATATATATATATATATATATATATATATATATATATATATATATATATATATATATATATATATATATATATATATATTATCATCCATTCATTATCATTGTGTATATAATACCACGCCATTGACGTCATTCATTGTTACAACTGTCATAAAACTCGAATGGAGTTGTATTGTATATATATATATATATATATATATATATATATATATATATATATATATATATATATATATATACGTATATATATAAAAGTGCTGTCCATTCACTAAACATATCCTCTTGTAGGTCTAACCCGTTAATTGACGAATTAGACCTACTCTCAGGGGAATATGCTTCGTGATAGCTATGGGCCCAGTTAAATGTGAAGACACCTGACCGGACCTTATAAGATGTATTGTCGTATATATGTAACCTCTGGGCGCCTCAGCTGCTATCACATCGGAGGCGCCCAAATGGGGTTCATCATATATCATCGCATAATATCTCTAGGCGTGTGTAAGATGTATAATTACACCTCACCACGAACAGGGTCCACACATCATTGCATAATGTCTCTAGGCGTGTTTAGATGTATAATTACACCTCACCACGAGCAGGGTCCATATATCATCGTATATGATCGCATAATATCACTAGACGTGCCGAGATGAATAAACACCTTGACATGTCTAGAGTTCATTTTTGAAAAATATTTTAATGTATTTTTTGTATTAGAAATATATAGTTATCATATAATATAAAATCTGAAAATACCAATCAGATCATAACCGAAATGTCAAATTTGAAGTCTCAAGGGATAGAATTATCAGATCGATTTAACTGTGATAAAATTATTTCGGACTTCAATGAAATTGAATATGGCACCATAGGAATAAGTATATGCTGCCTAGATCGTATGCATTTATTAAAGAGCTCCAACATGCAATATATGATACTTTTAAATACGAAAATGATATATAAGTAAATTTGTCCCGTTATTTACTATCGTGGAAAGAGTAAGAAAGAACTTGGGCAGGAGTACGAAATGAAGCGGATGGTTAATTAAAAAAGTAAGAATATAAGAATGATTATTCAACAAAACGAAGATTCCCTTTCGGATACCTCTCGTATAAGTTGACTGTGTTCAGGTTAAATTCTTACTATAACTATTTCAATGTTTTGTTTACAATAATCCATAGACAGATGTTACGAGTATAACAATGGATAGTTATGTGCGCTCATTTGTAAAGGCTGTTTAGTCAATAGCGGCTTTGAAATCCTATATTGAGTTTTATCAATGAACGCGTACTATAGAAGGAAATATTTCACTGATATTATCGACTTTTGCCTGCCTGCATTGCATCGTACATTAAGTGGAAATTGCTCTACTGTTTTTATAATGGTAAACGAAGAATTAAAGACTAGATTAACGAGAGAAAGATTGACCGCGATCAAAAAGTATATACCAATACGCGACTCGGTCAGAAGTAAGCTACAAGCCAGACAAAGTTTACAGACCGATTTTTTAGCGGAACTGAATATATGTTTAGACCAATAACAACGGCAACCAAAGGGGTAATATCAGCCACTGAGCGAGCAATATACGGAAGTGTCCCTGAACAAGGAAAAAGAAAAGACACGCCTATTCTTCCTGTACTTGAAAAAAATAGCAGTGGAAACTGAACAAATACAATAGTTTTTTACAAAAACTCCATGGTGATATATTAACTCAAAAAGAAATAGAACGACTATGTGATATTGTTACTATCCCCCCACCGCCTGAACTTGAAAAACAAGGCGGAAAAAAAAACTTTCACTAGAAAATATTTTTACATTCGCGGCATTGAATACAATTAAAACTAGATACAGATCATGAATTAGCTGATTTTACTAGAACAAATTTTCCAAGATATAAAAGAGAGATTTGTTAGAAGAAGGGTTTGGAAAATCTATAAACGCTATTGAAACCTGGGCATCAAAAATATATTTGGCGAAACACGGTTAATCACAGAAAAACAACACCCTGGTTTTAATTATTTTCTAGCCAAGGTAAAAAGTGGCCTATAACAACCAGCATATACAGCAGACCCAATCACAGGTGAAATACAAGTAATGGCAGAAGCTGATTCTGAAAAAGGTGCAATTGGTATCACTAAAAAATCAACCGGAATGGGATTTTCTCAGAGTGGTCCAAGTGGGGTATCAGGTAGTGGTCTAATTAGTTGTCCTGGTAATATTCTCAGTGATATAGCACGATTAGAGGTACTCATCGGAGGGAAACGAGCTGGAAATCACTCACCGGAAATAATGAATGAAGCAACTGATATCTGTAGGCTGTTATTTCAAGGTGGCATCATGGACATTGAAACATATCGAGATTTCATTGATGAGTTAGTTGAAAATAGTTTTTATCATGGTTATCACAATGACTAATTTGATGACTTCGTCATTCGATTAGATAAATATCATTTAAATAAGATGATCATACAATACAACCATGATAAACCAACCCGCGTCTACGAAGCAAATTCACGATTGCCTGTTTATAGCGCGTACTATGGTGATGGTCTCGGTGATACCATTGCAGGGTTATTTGCAACAATGGCTCCAAAGCTAGCACCGCTAGCAAAACAATTATCAATGAAAGCCATTGATATTATTCGTGATAAGGGTATTAGCGCTATTGGAGATGTTGCCGGGAAGGCATTTTCCGCTGCAAAGGATAAACTAGTAGCATTCGTGCAACAGCGAAGGAAACCACCAGCAACTTCGTCATTGGGACCACTACCATCTACGGAAGGAATGCCTGCAAGTGTTAGTAAAATAATAAATACAGCAGCAGATAAGAAATTAGCATCATTGGTGACTTCATCATTGTCAGAAAGTGACCAAGATAATATTACCGCAAACATGATAGCGGGAAGTGGCTTAAAACATAGACGGGGTCGTCAACGACCACGGTAAAAATCACAATTTAGATCGAAAGATATATAATAAAATGTTCAAACGGTCACCTGATCCAGCCTTCGATATGGAAGCCCCGGTGCGTACATATGATTCTGTACGCGATTATCAATTTTATTATTATCACGCAGTTTAACCAAATCTTCGAGGAGGAATCGAACTTCGGGTCCATGATACCAGCAAATACTTTCTACCGTGTGAAGCGTTTATCGAAGTAGAAGGAGAACTTGTAACAGATGCTGCAGATAATACACTATACGCAGATGATGCAAATCTCCGAGTTGGTTTTGTCAATAATGGTATCATGGTGTTATTCGATAGTGCTAGATATATAATTGATTGAAGAGAAATTGAAGCCATTGAGAATAATGTTGATGTTGCCACAACAATAATCGGGTTAGCTAGATATTCTGATGATTATACAAGATCAGCGGTCCATCTATGATGTTCTCTAAGGTTATTACTGATCACGCTGATCACATTCAGTATATTAAATTACGAACACCACTATATACTGCAGCTTGTCCTAATCAACCAGTTAGTCAGGAACACGAAGTAGGACCAGATGCTGCGTTTAATATTATAAAAAGCGTTAATGGTAATTACAAACTAGGATTTGCAACATTCGTATCAACATTGTAGAGGCCTCGTCGACAATGTTCATGCGCGATTCCACTACCTCATATTTTCGATTCTGTACAAATGTTAGAAACGTTATCTATGGAGCGAAACATACAGTAGCACCCACGCGAAAGGGTAGTGATAATGATGCAATCTGGCACGGTGCTGGTGTTGCCGCCGATAAAGTCATTTTAACAAAACTATCACTGTGGATGCCAGTAATGACTCCATCAATCACAGCAGAAGAGCGATTACTATCATTTATGGATCATGGAGGAAAATCATTGCTAATTTGGCTAACAGTGACCACATATACCAAAGATTATAATATTGATGGTACACTTACATGGCACCTGGCATCAAAATAAGGTGTTTCAACTCCACGACATATATTTATTGCGCTGCAGAATACTGCGCGATTAAACAATCAAGAACGAAGTCATATGATATTAGATCAGATAGGTGTTAATGAAGTATCGCTGAGAATAAACGGACAACAGGAACCATCTGAGGATATACAACTTGATTACAATACCAACCAAGTAGCACGTGTATATCATTGTATGTTATCCTATATGGGACGCAATCAAAACGTTGATACCGGTCTCCAAATATCACAGTTGGATTTTAAAATTCTATATCCGATATATTAAGCGACAAATCAATGCTACTCGACGGTGTTGGTGGAAGAATGAGAGTAGTTGATGCACCGGTGGAAAGTCTATGATTTTCAAAAACCTGTAGCAATTAGATCAATCTATTATTAATATAATGTCATACAGTCATATTAGTGTTACATTGACTCCCGGTCAACTCAAGAAATTGCAATCAGAATCAGCTAAAAAATATGGAATCACGATCACGCTGAACACAATCAGATGTCTGGTGGTCAGAATAAATTGCCACTGACAACTCGTTAGATAAAACACTACAATGATGATTTCAAAGATAAAAAAGGCATTCAGATCACACTCTCTACGACTGCGATCACAAACATGTTTAAATCTGGCGGTATATTACCGTTTTTAGCCACGATTCCTGTGTTGATTCCGGCGGCAGCCCCAGCGGTGGCTTAAGCGGCAGCGTAAGGAGCCGTGAGTACCACGGTAGGAATAGCACTAAAGAAAGCTACCGGGCGGGGGTATAAAAAAAGCGTAAAGGGTTTAAGACTACCGGAAACACTGGAATCGTGGTACTATAGAAGCGGCCTGAGAATACCAGGAACGGTTTACTAGTTCCCATGTCAAATTTTGATTTACTCGATGCTTCTAACGCACTAGCTATAAACAACTTCAGAGGTGCCTTTATGAAGGATCAGTTGCCGGCACAACCAAACAGCGCTGAAACAGGTATCATTAATCTCGACAACAGCACTGGACCCGGAACCCACTGGGTTGCATACGCGATTGATCCACGTGTAATCGTTTATTTCGATTCATATGGATTTGCGCCACCTAAAGAATTCATGCGTGATATAAACCGCTTAAACACCCCTCGTTGGTACTCAACACTATCAACACAACAGATGAATGACCCACCAATATGCGGCAAAGAAGTATTAAATGTCCTTGACTCTATTTCAACATCTGGAAAACAACCTCATTAGGTCGTAAATGAATACACGAGTAATCGCTAGAAATCAAAGATTTCAAATCAAAGATTTTAGAGAGAAGTTATATAGAATAACATGATTGATAGTTGTGGGAGATCTTTATCAAGCTTGAAAAAACCCGAACCTGATGGCACTGCGACCGGTGATATAAAAAAAATCGAAGATGAAATAGCTGATATGTTGAACTTAGCAAGTGTTGATCAGAATGAAATAGTTGTATTTCAAGATCGTCAGGGTAAATTGAAAATGTTTCCCTGGATGATATTTTAGTTAAACAGTAATCCTCCAGTGACCACAACGAAGCTCAAAGAGATAAAAACTTCTGTGATAGAGTTTGCAACATTTCAATCTAGATATGAAGATCACGTTGAAAAGTTTACATCATTTCGTAAAAATAGCATTGATATATTGTTTGCAACCATGTAGGATCAAATTGACATAAAACTCCCGGATATTAAAAAATCCATCGATGATCTTAAGGCAACCAGCAATGAAATACCCACGATTAATCGGCGAATAGAATCTATTCGAGATGATATTAAAACAACCAACGATATTAATAAAGGTGATATGCCTAAGATGATAAACATACTTGAAAAAAGAAAAATTCCTCATGAGAGAACCAACAACGTAGTATACACGATTCAACACGGATCATTTGCGTGGACTCCTACAAACAATATATTAAGTATCACTGCAGCCATCAAGGGTATTTATCGATTAATACTAGTGACACCGACTGAATTTAATATTTCATCAACGAGTTAATCTGGGGTCAACACTACGATATCAACAATCATCGACAAGGATACAACTGAACAGTTCACGATAGCATCCACTGATAATAATTTAGCTAGGGTTGCAGTATCATGGTATATGGAATTCGTAGCTGATTTAAGTAACTTAATTGAATTCACCGGTGAATTAAACATAACATGGCATCAACGATGATTTCATCGAATCAATATCGATATAACACCGTCGAAGAGTTTTCAACAAAACTCAAAACTCTTTCTGAGGAGTACCAAACAAAAATAAAAAAATACCGGCGAAGAATCATTGCCATCGATGCAGCTGTGTATTCGATGTCTGGCTTAATTGCCGGCACTGGTAATGCTATGTCATCAGTTACAATGACCGCTCCGATTGTAATTCCGGTTTGTTTATCTGTGGTGCCAACCGCCGCAGGAATAGCCATCGCGATAGCAAAAAAAATATTATCGTGTTCTCAACAAAAACTGCACGATTACACTGTTAGATATGCTGCGGTATCTCACGCCTACTCACAATTATCTAAGTTGACAGCGCCGTCGCTCGACGACACGACCCTAACCGAGGGTGAGTTTTCGAGAATGGTCCAGTTGTACGAGTCAACTATATTAGAATTAGAGCGCGACAATAATAATAACAATGGAAACCCAGCAAGAACTATTTCAACGAATAGTAAAACAATACCGAACCGATTCAACAAA
Organism: Unio delphinus; assembly: GCA_029339505.1. Classification (NCBI taxonomy): domain Eukaryota; kingdom Metazoa; phylum Mollusca; class Bivalvia; order Unionida; family Unionidae; genus Unio; species Unio delphinus. The sequence goes on from JAQISU010000294.1 coordinate 221,436, forward strand.
TAACGGAAAATACCACACCTGTAAAGACGAGAATGATCTCAATAACATCAACCAATCCTGAATTCAGTGTGAATTTCCCTATTCCGATTCCCTTGACGGAGATAGTGTTAGCAAAATTACGAGTATATCATAGTTGGCCTAATGTTAGATCAGTAGCATTTGGGGGTCAACAACCAAATAATTCCTTGGTGTTCGCGAATAAGAATAAACCCGATGGAACTCCAGACTGGAACGTTGTTTCGATGCCATCTGGGTCATACCAAATCGAACAAATAATAAAATCAATTACTGGAACATAATCGAAAATCGCTATAACGGTTCACGAGCCGACACTATCATCTGCGATCGAGATTAACTCGCCCAGTTATGTTGTAGATATCTATCAGAGTTCTATAAGAACAATACTGGGGTGGCCTGAAATCCCACCTCGACAGGAACTAGTCAATCTTGAACCACAAAAATCAGATTATATTACCGACAAGATAAAACCCGATAATCCAGTAAAAAGTTATAACGAATACAACAAGTGGAATTTTTCCACTGGAATGATAGACAACAGCATTAATAAAAGATATTACGCAACTAGACGAGATAAAATCATTGAAAATTTCACAACGATGAATAATGATTTTGCGTTGTTGTTAATATCTCTTAAATCCGGTACTCTCACCCGATGAATTTATCAGCTTCGTAGAAACATGTAACAAAATATTCAATGACATGGAAATATTTAATTTGCAAATTATTCAAGTGGTATTAGGTGACAATTAATCCTAAAATATTAATTTTGAGTTTGTGACAGTATATGATATACGCGTAGAAAATATTTCCACATTCAAACTACACCAATATAATATCTCAGAACTCAAAAACATTTCTCAATGATGCCGTTGACGTTGGTTTCAAAAGTATACAAGACGCATGGAAAAAGACAGCACATCAACAAACAACTATCCTGATATATAATAATGACCCAGAAGGAGGCGGTAGACATATCGCCCCGCTCAACGTAAATATATCCTCGGTGATTGCATTAAATTTAGTATGTGATGTTATCGAAGGAAGCTATCAAATAAATCTCGAGCGATCGAATCAAGCTCAGCAGAATTATAATCTATATTCATTTGCACCAACAGCTCTTCCAGGATTTCTAATTATTGAGGATCCAACTAATCCAGTCTATATGCGATGTCATAATAATTCGTTAATGAGGATTAATTTCAGACTCACTGATCCTTCCAATAATCTAATTGATTTACGAGGTGAGGTTTTACAAATTAGTCTGTTTGTGAAATCCTAAATGATTTTTATCGTAAATAAAATTGTTGACCCATAGCAGCAGATGGGGCGCGACAGCAACCATGACGTCTTTTTTTTACGATTTTCTAGGAAGCCTCAGTTTGTCTAATCGACGCCTCTACAAAGTTGTCCGATTCGCCCCCTCTGCTGTTGATCAATTAGCTGTAGGAGCGGTATCATTGCAATTAAGTAATCAGCAGGAGCCCGCCGAAAATCTTCTGATTGACTATCGTAATAACCAAATAGCTCGCGCGTATCATCAGTTGTGGTCATATATGGGACGTGGTCAAAATAATGATACCGAATTACAAATATCACAATGGGATTTTCAAAATTTTCATCCAATTTATTATTCTTCATTGCAAATCTTGATTTATTTAAACACTCCGTCGTCATATAAAATTTCAATCTCGTATAGGAGAAACTCCTGCCGGTGCATATAGAGCAATTGCTGTTATTCTTAGTGATAAGACAATGACACTAGAAGCATTGTTACGAGAGAATTATGCTTTTTACGAACTGGACTATTGGCAGCACGTATGACAGTATTAAACTTTTCAGTATATTTGTTTGGGTGTGGACACATTTTTCAGCTAAGGTGTATCTTTAGTCAGCGATCGTCCCTTTTAGTATATGTACACTTAAGGCTCTGCACTTAAGCTTAGATTAGAGTATTCCTCAATCGCATACAAAATTAATGCAATGAGATATTATATCGGCACAGCTCAACGAGTATTGTTGTCAGATCTGTGTCGTAGCTTGTTTTGTAGATAAGAACAGTTCGCTTATTTATATGTTTGCAAGGGTGTCTATTGGATTGAAATTTAATCAGGCTCAATGGCTACATATTTAACAATGTGTGTTTGGCCATTGTTAATTGCCATTCAGTATCATTTGGGATATTTAACTAAATAAAACTCCAAATGAAGACAACACGTAAAGTTGTGCGATTTGTCTGGGTGGAGGAATTACAATCAATGAAAAAGAAATAACAAATAGTTCACTTCATGAACCATATACGGCTAGAATCCTAAACGTTAAAAGCAGCAACAGCAATATGAAAATAAAACAATACTTAAATAGTGATAAATTTTAACTTGGAATCGTTGTTGTTGTAGATGTCAACGATATGTAATGGTGAGGCTTTTATTCCACTCGGCCACTTGGGGCCCCAGTTGGAATCGTTTCCGATTTCGATTAGTACGATAAAAAACATGAAAAATTAAAACTATTGATTGTGATATTCCATATTATTGTTAGCTTTCTAAATAAAAAACAAAGGAAAATACATTCTCCCATTAAAATGCAATATAAGAATACTATAATATCATTAAAATTGCATACGGTTGGCTACATGTATAATTTATAGGTGAGGAAAGTAACTCGTTAAATGATGATTACGGAGATAATAATATCGAATTTCAATGCCTTAAGTAAATTACTAATTTGCTGCTAAAAGTATCAGATTTGTTTAAACAGATATTGATTCAGTTTAGAAGATTTTGTTTATCACAAACGTTTTGATATAGTGTGATGAAATGAACTCTAAGGCAGGAACCTATGTGATTCGTATGCTAATTTGCTTCACTCAGAGACAAAATATTGACCGTCGAGTATGAATGAAAATGTTGATAATTGGTATAATTAAGTGCTTTCGTATTACTATACCGAGAAGATAGAATTACAAATGAACGGATGATCACTATCTTTAGCATTTTATTTGTCATATTAGATTAATACGTCAAAAAATTAAAACAGAATTTTTGTCCAATGTTGCCTTTTGGAGGACCGGCGGATGAGTTTTAAAAAATATTTGCGATGCCATGAGATTCGGAGATAATCTCATCATTTTTGTTAATGAACCATATTAGGATTTGTAAATAATATCAAGGTCATTATATGATTACATCATTGAACCTGTTGACAAGCAATACACGAAACACGTCATTTCATAATCCATATGTTAATCATATATATTGATACAATTACATATATTACTCGTATCCGTTGATGAACGATACAATTTCTAATATCCATTCATACATTTTTTATGCAATGTACGTATATGGTTTCAATGACTTCATTATGATTAATCTGCATTATAAAAACATCTAATTCAAGTGTTCTGATGTGTCGTATCTAGTCCTAATCCAACTAAGATTAATTTTGTTACAAATACCAAATTCAAGCGTATTATTAATCTCTTATTTCCACAGACGATTATGATACAATTTATAAAAAAAAAGATAATAAAGACAATAATGTAGCATTATTCAAACAAGTTCTAGATATGGAATGAGAATGTGGATAACTGAAGCTGTCAAATTTTATATAATCCAATAATGAAATTATTACAACGAAAGATGGTGTAATTAAGTTAAAAGTTGCTCGATCAAAACTAGAAGCCGACCTGAAACATATCAGCGTTAAGCAAAATTCAGAATTTAAAATGTACCAATTTGGTTCCTGAAAGCAGTAAATTAGACATAAAAACGGAAACACATTTGAGAGTTTCAATATTTGTATTTATTTGTGAATGTGTGGTTTAATATTAAATACTAAGATTGAAGTTCTTAAAAAAGGATAATTTTTCAATGCATTAAAATCCCTGTCATGGCTAATTCTGTTACAGAAAAAGCAAAAATAATAGTTGAAAATGTTGAAACCGTTCAATGCAGCGAATCAAAAGTTGAACTGAAAAGAACCTGTACTAAGACAGTATCTCAGACTGCTATGAAAGCTTTGGCAATTAATAGATAAAACTTGGTACAACTTCAACAGAAACTACTGAAACAGATTATAAAACAAATAACAATGCAAATATAAAAAAGAATTAATGAATCAAAATATATATGGTTAACATCTCCTAAGTAGGCAACACTTATAACAACTGTCAGTAAAGAAAAGATTGGCGTAAATGCGGCAAGACCTTGCCTGCGTGAAAGCAAATCTGAATATAATGAAACATCATACATAGCTCAGAAGCCGAACTTGTAAAATACAACTGTTGGAAATGGTGATATTTATTTTCAGAATATCTCTACTAGAGTAGTTATAATAGATAAAGAAGTAAATTCCCTCAATTTATTCGCGACGCATAAATACTATGTGATTTTCTGCTTCAAACGTCGATGATCCATATAGGTACTTAATATTCTCTAGAATAATCTCTGCTTCGCTTAATTGCTTATCCATTAGATTCTTTGTATTAAATGCAAGTAATTATATATAATCATACACTGATATCATAGTCGGATACTGTGTTAATTATTGTAACTCTTCTCTGGAGGGTATAGCGTAATACTCTTGGATTAGCGTGTTCAAGTGGATATCTTATAATTCCTATAATTCACAAAGTAAAGACGAAAACAAACGAGATACACCTTTAAATTCAGTTATAGCGCAGTTGGCAACATGTTACGTAGAAAAACCTTATAAGAAATATTAATATTAAGTATATTTAGTGTATGGTATTACAGTCACTTTTGTTCTTTTTTCAGACAAGTACAACTTTAGTCTTATTGGATTGCAATACAACGTTTCCTAATCAATATTTGATACTGTCTTTGAATTAATACCGGAAAGAATATCGGAAACAGTAGTAAAAACATTTATAAACTTAAAACGAGGGATCTTTGCCGGTATCATTAACGTTTGCTTCTTTAGATCCAATGTTCTCAATTAGATACAAATTGAATGGTACAAAATCATTTTGGTAACGATTACGTAGGAAACAAACATATTAGAAAGGCAATTAGCATAATACAAGAAACGTACAGGGTAAATAGTGGGTAATAAGTAAAAGATAGGTGTTAATGTGTTACTAACATATCACTGCAATGGTCTAAGAAAGAAAATTTATTTCCAGAACAAACGCATGCCAAAAGTGCTACATGATAACAAAAAACGTTCCATGTAGTAGCACATAATGTTAGAATAACACAAAACAAGGCACATCCATTTCTTTAAGCAGTTTAATCTGACATTGTGTAGTATACACGTTCCAAATAGCAGGAAATAATTGTTATAATTTTCCCATGTAAAGGTTCTTTATCGTTTAATGTCAAAGGTAAAGGAGTTGCAAATCATGTACATGTAAGAATCGTACTAGAGTGCTTGTTAAATGTCACGACTTTTATTACGTTAGTAATGCGACTGTCAGCTGGATATTTACATAACTTGCATAACCTTTAAAGAAAGGTGATTGCAGACATCATGAAAACAGATAAAAGAGACGAAGTGTACGTACAATATAGTCCTTCTGGCATACGGTAGATTTGCCAAAACTGCATTATCTGGAAGATAATTCAAGATTATTTAATAATGGCAGTCCCGTCTCTAGAAATTGAAAATAAATAATTTGGGTACAGTTGTCTCTAATGAGTTACTGTTGTGCAGCTTGTATTCCAAACGGTTGTACGCATTGCTGAAGAAACTTCGTGAAAATAATTAAATCATATTATTTTTATTTACATGGATCACAAAGTGGTTTGTTAAATACTTTACTTGGATGCAAATTGTATCTATGTTATCGTCAGCAAATCGCAACATATACATCTTCTAAATAAGAACAAGGCACATATTTCTATATTTCAAGAACTTTCTAACAACATTAGTGCTAGTGAGGTATCCTGTTCCAGAACAAAATCCCGGATATGATTCATTCGGATCATTTTGCAATGATGGGTACCTATTTGATGCTGGGTTACAAATGCGATAGGCGACTATATGGCATGCAACACGGGCGGCCGTTTGCAAGGTAGTTT
>JAQISU010000294.1:232500-312054 GCA_029339505.1 Unio delphinus
TTTATATACTTTGAGTTCATTGAATAGCCGCATAGTCTAAAATGATCTGGACCAAAATAAATATGTTTCAATAATCTGCAAAATAGAAGTCGAAATTATGACTAAATATGATTTCTTTAATGTCATTTTAATAAAAGAGAATGGATGTAATCATGTTAATTTTTGTATTAATAGTAATGATGTAATTAGTTCAATGCAAGTAACTTTCTATCATAACTTTGTGTCCAGAAAACAAAAAAACAGCCAAAAACAAACGTCAGCCAAAAGAAGAAGAAGAAGAAGGAGAAGAAGAAGAAGAAGAAGAAGAAGAAGAAGAAGAAGAAGAAGAAGAAGAAGAAGAAGAAGAAGAAGAAGCAGAAGAAGAAGAAGAAGAAGAAGAAAAAGAAGAAGAAGAAGAAGAAGAAGAAGAAGAAGAAGAAGAAGAAGACGAATAAAGAAGCAGAAGAAGAAGAAGACGATAATGACTATTAATAATATAATGGCTTAATACAGGACTTCAACTTCTAAAGCTTTAAAGTATATGTATAATATAAATTAACACATACAGGCATATATATTAATACGAATAAAATCCGTGGAGTTAATCAGAATAATTATGGGGAAAACATTGTTTTAATCTGAAACAGACGAGATTTTCGTGCATTACTTAATGAGATCGTGGTATCATTGTGAATTCGTGGTGCAGAGGCAATTCAGTCTAGGTATCTTGTCCCCGATATATAAAATAACATTGTCCATAATGTTAGGTATATCTGATTTGATATATATTTGTTTTAATTTAATAATGTTTCTCAGTTTTAAATTCTTCTTAATTTTCATTACCTGCTATTTTAATGTCAATTTATTTACTAGAGATGACGTTTTCTTCAGAAACTCGATTGGCGTGAATTTTCTGTGGCAAATACGTGATGTTGACCTAGATACTGACCTTGATTCAATGTTAGTGAAAACCACGCATACAGATTTTGTTTTAATTTTAAAATGATTGGTTGTCGTTAAAGTCAAGATGAGACTTGTTAATTGAATTAAGCTATAAAGAACTGGATATTCTGAAAGAAAACAATGATTCTCGTAAGGGTCATGTAAAGAGTTCGTGATATAAACGATCGAGTGACACTCATCTCCGCCCCCACCCTTCGTGATTTCGCAATTTAGTGATCTTTTTGAAGTTGTTCATTATTATACGATATAATCTTTGTTTAAATGAAATATAGTTAGAATTAGTCTCTTACGTCTGACGTAAGATCATTTTCTATTGTTATTGCTAGATGCTTAACGTTTTTCTATGATTTTAAGTTTTAGAAATATTGTTTCAAATTTTCACTTTTTGTCCATGATTGTAAGTTGTAAACAAAATGTTGACGCAGTATTTGATTTCAAGGTCAATCTTCTTTAAAATTAGACTTGGTTTTCTCTGTTAGAGTTATTCATATTCTGTTTAAACGTAATTCACGTCTAAAAGTATCTAAAGAGAGATTTGAAAAACAAATAATTCATTTATGTTCTATCACGGACTGTGTTAATCCATGATCAGAGCATGCCGTTTTTTGCTGACATATGATACATTCGAGATGAAATATTTATTAAAATTATTCATTGACTTTAGCTTATTATAACTTTTGGGATTTTGTGAACTCATTCAAAGCCATTATACATTTTGAACATTGTATATTTGGGATCTGTGATGAAGATAGTTCAAACATTGTTTTAACGTATTATGTACATTCCTTTGTGTATGATATCTATTTTAATCTGCAATCCAAACATCTGTTATTAAAATTAACAATGCTGACATTAGCAAAACCAATGTAGATTTACTTTCAAATCTCGACTGTAGCAAAAGAAGTGGAATAAATGAAATCAACCCTAAGCTACTGAACGAAGTCATCAGAGTATATTATCGATATATATCCATTCGACCGTATGTCCCATCTTCATATTTTATAATAACATGGAAAGAGTCAAATGCTTCCAATTACAAACCTATTTCCTTATTAAACATTGGGGAAAATATCTGGTAAATGTGTGTTCAAACATTTCGATACGTATATTATAGCCAAGCAACAGAGAGGGTGAATCGGACAATTTTATAGAGGCGTCTATATTTGGCCTCCTCCAAAACTAAAAACAATAACAGAACCAAGGCTTCTGACTAACCGAGACACATATTCGTTGTCACACCCTCTCTGCTGCTGATTAAATCTTATCATATAACAATAATGGAAGGATAATCATTAACAACTAGATTAGTTCGAGATAAATTCGCGGCGATTAAGAAATGTATACCCGTCCGTGATTCTGTCAGACAAAAATTACAACAGTGACATAAATCTAAAGTTGATTTTGCAACAGGTGCTGAACAATTATTCAAACCACTTAATACAGCAGCTAAAGAGGTTATATAATAGCAACACAGAAACTAAACAAACACAAAATATTTGACTAGATCTTCCAACTGATATTGATGCCGCATATCCACCACCGCAGGCAGCCGCTGCTGAACCTATCCGAGAGAAAACACCTAAAGAAAAAGAATCGGAAGAAGTTACGCTACTAAAATAAATACTGATTGAAAAAATTGATTCGAATGATCTAGCTCTTTTTACATTTGCAAGTTTTAGTCATAAGAAAACTACATGAGATCCGAATATAAATCTGTAGGTAGGATGAACTGGTGTAAGTGAATATATATGATAAAGGTCAGGTTTCAACTAAAGATCAAGCTTTTATGTTAAACATAATAGATTAAAAGATTTTGACATAGATATTTAGATTGAGCAACAACACGGATCCCAACCTTTACCACCGAGGTAAAGAACATTCTACGCTCCGCAACAAAAATCATGACCCGGACCTCAACCTAAATCTCGCGGATTACTATCACTACCTGCAATAATGTTTACCGATACAACTCCTAATGTTTTGCTGACCGGGGTAAATTAATTGATATTGCTATGCATTAGGATTCCAGAGACAGGTATACAAAACCTGAATTTGTTGAACAGGTGGAACCCGGTAATTAGATTCCTTCATTATATGTTGCTTCCCTGAATTCGCGTGTTGATATAAAGCATACCGGGTTCAAACGATTCAGGGAAGATGTAACCACTGCGGTAAACCAACATAAAGAAGATTCTCGCGATGCATCTGGTGCAGCTGGTAATGGATTTTCCCCGATGGGCTTTTCTCGAGGGAATGGTCATGATATCTGTTCTGGCCATATTATATCCGACATAGCACAAATAGAAATTCTCATTGGGGGTAAACGAGCTGGAGATAACTCATCGGAAATATGTAATGAAGCCGCTGATATCTGTAGACGATTATTTCATGATGGTATCATGCATATCGGTGTTTATCGATAATTTATCGATGAACTCGTTGACTGTTCTCACAGCGACTAATTGTCACCCGTCACTAATTGTCACTACGATTAGATATAACAATAATAAAATAAAATGGTCATACAATATCACCATTATAAACCAGCCGTGGTCAGGGTAGTAAACTTGCGATTACCCGCTTATAGAACGATTTATGGAGATGGTCTTGGTGCTGATATTTAAGGGTTATTTGCAAGGACGGCCCCAAAATAGCATTAATTGCAAAGCAATTATCGATGAAAACTTTACATGTTAACGGCGACAAAACTCCTGGTGCTATTGGTAATACTGCCAGTAAAGCGCTTTGTGCAGCCAAAGTAAGACTTACATAATTAATACGACGGAACCCACAGAAAGTAAAATTGCCATGAAAGGAAACTATGCCCGCGAATATCAGTACAATAATAAACCAAGCAGCGGATCAAATAGTAGCAGCCTTGATAAATCAAGGATTTGACGAAGTAAAAATAAATCTTACTGCAAATTGAATAGCAGGAAGCAGTTTGAGATCGCAACTTAGATCGAGAAATATATAATAAAATATTCAAATCTTCATCCAACCCATCATTTGACCTCGATGATTCTGTACGCGTGTATCAGTTTTAGTCTTATAACGCAATACAGCCAAATAGCCGATCAAGGATCGAACTTCAAGTTCAGGATACAATTAAATACTTTCTACGCGCTGCAGCATTTTTTGAAGCAGAAGGAGAACTTGTAACAACTGTTGATGGTGAATACGACGCAAATGTGCGAGTTGGTTTTGTCAATAACGGTAGTATGAAGTATGGCATAATATAATATAGCTACATATATGATTGATGGACGAGATATTGAATCTATTGAGCATGATGTCGATGTCACCATAAAAATAGTGGATTTAGCTTACCATTCTGATGATTATAGAAGATCGGCGTGTCCATCTACGATGGTTGCTAAGGACATTTCTCGTCACGCTGAACATGTTAAATATGTTAAATTAGGGGAAACACGGGATGCTGCTGTAGAAAATCCAATCCCACCCTATACGATGCCACCTGGCATCTTTGATGTTGCAGATTAGGGTGGCCCTTAGAAATCAAGTTTTGAATTATATATTTCTGGACCTCTCATTTTGTTCTAAAAGATAAAAAAACACAGTATGCAAAAAATCTGCAAAATTGAACAAGGTTTAGAGGTAGCTCAATGACACTGAAATTTGTGGTAATCACGTTCATAATGTCCATATTGTACTGTTTGTAATATAGATTGTAGAATGTAGAACCACAGTATAAATTTAAAATTTTTTAATTACTTACTTATTTATTGACTAATGACTTGTTATTATTAAATATTCTTTGCAATTTTGCAAGTTTTATTGTTCAGTTGTTTACTTTTATGTTTTCAGGAAATTCAGATGTTGATTGTTGACTTAAATTTTCAGTTAAAAAAGTAACAAATCTGCAATTCTGGAAGCTTTTGCAACAGTTGTTGGACTTGAAAGGTTAAAGTGGGAATTTTGTGAACTCTGGACTGTGGACTGTTGACTGCTGAGTGTTAAATAGAGTATAATTGTTCCGGTGTTGGTTGATACTTACCTGTTAACAATGGCAGCAGCAGTGACAGCAGCCACAAAAGTGACAACACGCTCACAAGATTATCTTGTTACCAGTGCAGATGGGATAGAAGGTATTAAACTGCCCTCAGCAGAGCAAGTTCTCAGCTATTTCTTGCATCGTCACAATGTTCTTAAAGAGGAAATCCGAACAGCAGCAAACAACAGCATAATGCGAGTGGAAGATTTTTGGTTCCATGCAAGAATTCCAGTCAAGCATCGACAAGATTCAATCAAAAAACTTGAAGAACTATTCTGCCAGTGGAAAGGTCTGAAGAAGAACAAGAACCGTAAGACACAGACTCAGCAAGCAAATGAAGTCATGTTTACAGAAATGATCAAAGAACTGTTTGATATTGCACACGCTGATGCAATGCAACTCATAGAGAATGAAGAGGACAAATTATTCCTGGAATGTCAAAGGAAGAAGTGTGGACAATCTGCTGCTCAAACAACAAGAACTGCAGAAGGAAAAAGTGGAGACATTGCAAAGAAGACGAAAACGTTCTGAACTTGAAAAGGAGTTGTTGTCCCAAGTGGTTGAGCTGGACAGCAGTAGCAATAATTCGGACATGGAAACATCATCTGAGTCTGACGACCAAGATCCAATCCCCAGCACAAGTGCGGCTGCTGCTCCACCACGAAAACGAGGTAAAAAACAGGTAATATCAGCCCCTCTAGCAGCAATGCTCTATATAAATATGTTGAGTGACAGGGCTGCCATGATGGTCATTTTTGAATCAATGAGGGCTATCGGACAAGACCCAGAGCAGCTTGCTCTTAACAGGACGACCATACAGCGTGAACGCCAAAACACCGTAAATCAGCAGCTGCTGGCATTAAGGAAGCATTCAAACGAACCACAGCTTTAACTGTCCATTGGTATGGCAAGCTAATGCCTAACTTAACTGGTATAGAAAAGGTGAACAGGCTACCAATTCTGGTTTCGACAATGGGGGAGAAGAAGCTTTTAGAAATTCCAAAGATACCTGCAGGAACTGGCAAAGCTGAGGCAGAGGCAGTTTACAATGTCATATGTGAATGGGAACTTACCAGTTTGGTTCAGGGCATGTGCTTCGACACCACGAGCTCCAATACTGGTAGACTGTCAGGTGCTTGCATCATTCTCCAGCAGTTACTGGGACGGTCTCTTTTGCACTTTGCTTGTCGGCATCATATACTAGAACTGGTCCTGGGTGCTGCATTTGGAATCTGTATGGGACCCAACAAGGCACCAGAAATTCTCATATTCAAGCGTTTTAAACAACAGTGGTCAAGCATAGACCAAGACGGATTTAGTGACGCCTTTTCAGATGATTATGCAACTACCGAGCTTGCAGATGTTCAAGTCAAAGTCATTGCATTCTGCGAACGACAACTTGAAGATAATCAACCTAGAGATGACTATCGTGAGCTGTTGCAACTAATGCTCGTCTTCTTAGGGAAAAAGACTTCGGACAAGATGACGTTCAGAAGCCCTGGTCCATTGCATCAAGCACGCTGGATGGCAAAAGCCATCTACAGCATCAAGGTATGGCTTTTCCGGTCCCAGTTCAAGCTGACAACCCGAAAATCTCAAGGGCTTCTACGTTTGAACATATTTCTTGCAAAGATTTATATCAAGTTTTGGTACCAGGCACCTGTTGCTCCAACTGCAGCCAGAAATTACCTCCAACTCCTGCAGCTGCTCCATTCATATCCAGATCGTGCCATCAGTGTCGAAACGTCACGTAAGATGTCTGGGCATCTTTGGTACCTCTCGGAAGATTTAATACTGCTCAGCCTCTTTGATCCAGAACTAGATATTGCCACAAAGCAAGCACTTGTCAGAGGGTCGGAAGAAAAGGATGGAGAACTGGATCCACCATAATGGGCATGCATTGACATGGCAGCCGTGCAACAGAAGACACTCGTAGATTTTGTCACAAAGTCCAGCAGAAAACTATTTACAATTCTGGGCATGCCTTCTGGATTCTTAGCTGAAGATCCCGAGTCATGGAACAGTAGAGATGACTTCAAAGCTGCTGAGGCAATGGTCAAGATGCTTTCGGTTACAAATGACCACGCAGAACGGAGCGTTGCCCTCATTCAAGATGCAGTCCAGTCAGGGCGCTTTAGATGTGAAGACCAGCTGCAGTATGCTCTCAACGTAATAGAGCAGAACCGGAAACAATTTCCAGATGCAAAAAAGTCAACATTGATTGACAAACAGTAAACTTCTGTGTCGTTCGTTTTAATGACCAAATGACGATTTTCAGACTCTAATGGTAAACTTTGATGTGCTTGAGCCACCCCTAAATATTAATATTTTTAATAATATTTTTTCTCATCTGTTTCTACAATAAATGGAACCACTCTGAGGGTTCAGATGCTAGAGAAATAAAAAAAAATGTTTTTTCTTTGTTTAAGGGCCACCCTATTGCAGATGTTAATGATAATTACAACCTGGTGTTTGTAACACTCAAGTAAATGATGCACTGTCGTTGTACATTTTTTTGATGCGCAGTTAAGCTGTCTCATATTTTCGGGTTTTGTAGAATTGTTAGAAAGGTTATCGTTTGAGCTAAACACACAGCAGTCCTCAAAAGAAAACAAATAATGACGCATTATGACGAGGTGTTGGTGTTGCTGCTGCTGATAAAAGTAACTGTTACAAAACTCTCCTTGCAAATGCCAATAATGACTCCATCGATCACCGGAGAGGACAAATTAATATAATTTATGGACACAGGTGGTACACCATTGCTATCATGGCAAAAAATTACGACGGATATTATGGAGAGCCCCATTAACTTGGCGCATGGCATCGCAACAAGGTGTTTATTAAATTTATAGATTTTAGAAATCTGATTTATTACTTTTCGTTGAAAAATCTCTACTTAGCCATATTTTTGTTGACATACACTTCATAGCTCGTGTAAATCTTCCGGTTACTCCAACCCCACTTATCCCTAATTACAGAGCAATTGCTGTCATACTCAGCGACAATCTGGTATAAAGGATTCATTTATAATCTAAGACATTGGCATTTGTGATAAACTATAGCTTTGGCTTGATAATAATCGTTGAAAGTGGACATACATGCTGTTATAGAAGATTGCACCGTTATGCCTCAATGATATACACTTTGGACCAGTGTCAATTTTAATATATCTGCATGATTTTTAAGCTGCTTTTTTAACGTTTGACGGACGGCAAAATACTAGATCCAGGTGTTCTACGCGCTGCAGCATACAAAAAAATACGTATATAATCTGATCATAGCTAGAATATTGGATGAGACCTGTGTGACGAATCTCTCAACACGATTATACAACATAGAATGATAATATTCTTTACGAACAATCATTAGCTGGCTACTGGAAACAGACGGTCATCTTCATTATTTTTGTCAGCACATTTTTCAAAGTATAGAATGTTGTTGATGAGGAGAGATGTAGAAAAAACCTTAAGCTTTTTCATCCACTTCCCCGTAATCGACTTGAATACATTTTCCACAATGACTCTTGCAAACACGTTATGTTAACATCAAACATCAAATAAAAGCAAATACTTAGGTAACAAAATATTAATTATCTTGTCAAGCAAATGTTGATACGGGTGATAAATCATTAGAGGGATCGATTGTCCTTGAAGTGTCCTAATGTTTATTTGCACCGTCTCTGAAATTTAAACATGTTCGCATAATAAAAAATGATATATCATTACAAAATGAAACGATAATGTTTTTGTCAATAATCTGGTTTATTTCCTCAATCAGGCCATACTAGATTTTTTATATTGTTGTTGGCAAAGTCTTTCTACTATATATTACAAGTATTTTTATTTTCTATGAGGGAATAAATCGCTGTTAATTTCCTTAGTGTTTGTCAAAGGCATTAACAATTAATGTATTGTTTCTTTAATTGTATTTCATACCCATTCAATCATCAAATAGCAGGATTTTTCAAACTATATCGCTGTGTGCATTTGGTGTGGGCTCGCGTATCATTTGCTTCTACCTGTTTTTCATTATATATTAGTCACTACTATTTCAATGAAATGATTTGTAATACATGCAGATTTAACCATTGTATGTGTCCTTATTTATTTTTCAAAGCACATATGATTCCAATTATACAGATATTTGTGCAAATGTGAACTAACCGTTAAATAAACAATCAACAGACGTGTTCCGTTTTATCAAAAGCCAATTTCACTCAAGTCCCTCCAAATCCTTCCTTTATCATGCGCGAATATAAGGCATATAACTTAATTTGGCTTAAGGGGAGATAGTTTTACATTAAAGAAGAAATCTTTATCCTTATCTGTGCAGTTTATCCTTTTTGTATTTTGTAGCAATTCCTTCAATACCAGCCAAAACATTACACGCATTAATAACACGGACATTAATTGGAACATTACGGGTTCAATTTGGAACCACAAAGTCAAAGTTATCTAGCAACAAGGTGTTCCCACCTAGTGATATTGGCTGGATTGTTTAGATCAAACGAGGTTTAGAATCATTTGCGCAGTTCAGACACCTAATCCTTAATTGGTGAAAACTTTATGTTTTAACAGCTGTCTTTAACACACGATTACCTTATTAGTTACCATTACACTATTGGTTATAAATCTGTTAAATGAGACATGAATGGAAAAAGACGATCTCTACATTTATACTTAGAAGTTAGTAATAAGTAACTAAGTAATTCATCTTGACCACTGCAGTTCGGATTTCATGTTTGCTTTGAAATGTGAGCAAACGAATGGCGATAAAATCGTTTACACACAAATATACATCATTGCTTCATTGGTTTGTTCGGTGTTTTGTGAAGCTGAAAGAGCCACGAAGTTTGCTACTCACAAATATGTACTGTACGTTTTCGAGACACAACAAAAATTATATCACACGAAAATGAAATGTTACACATTACTTTGATACAAATTTACCTCTGTGTTCTGCCGTTTGTGATAGGCTCTTCTTACTCGTTTCGGTTTGACAGTTGTGGTTCTGTTGCCACTCGGATCTGTCGGTAGATCTTCCCCCTGGCCTAGGGTTAGAATACTATCTGGTACTGCTGTCGGCTTAGTTTTCGTCCGGCATTTAAATATCCCAATTCTGCACGTTTTTCTGGATCAACGTTTATACTGATCGTTTGAAAAATGAAGAAAGCAAAGTCTATGAGTTACCGGCTTAAAGTTATCACGGATTCATGGCGGCAGTAATGGATCCAAGCCGTTAGTCGTACTTTGTCTGTCCGAAATCGGACAAATTTACTAGTCGAATTGTTGATGCACCCAAACGCTGCATAGTGGGGCATTTTGGAAGATTTTTGGAAACTAAACTCAAATGTAAACACTAATAATCTGCCTGCTCTCATGCACAGTGGATCAACATGATGCTGAGCAATGGCCGATAGCTGCTAAAGATCCTGTGATGTCACGTTTATTCAGCCCCATTTCTACTTGACAAATATGCATACCGGAACGCTCACGCAATTCATACCCTATAATGTAATGTACATTTTGTCAGTGCAACGGGTTCGCCCCAAACTATTATTTAATTTATCATGTGCATCAAAGTGAGGAATATAACCACAACTTTAACTGTAAGTTCCCTTATCTATGCAAAACGGCATCATTTGGGAGACTTTAATCTGATGATGTATGTTGTAAAAATGATATAAATGTTTGTTAGTTTAACAAATCTTTAGTAACTAGTTAAGTGCTTTTGTATAATTATTACGATACGCTTTGGTCTGCCTAATGCTGCAAATTTAGGATAGTCTACTTAAAGCTGCTTTTAGAAGTGTATATTCATAACTTATATCTTAACGAAGACCGTTATATATAAATATCTATGCCAAACTGCATCATTTGGGAGACCATAAACTGAAGATTTAATATGTAACAAGCATATAAATATTGGTTGCTTTTAAGAATCGTTGGATATATTTTGATGCTTTGTATAATTAAAACGATACGTTTGCTCTACCTAATGCTGTAAATTAAGGTTGGTCTACCTAGGCACATATGCTAATATTTTATTATATTCTAGCGAAAAACACAATACAATGATTAATATGTATACCAAAATGCGTCATTTTGGAGATCCTAAACAAAGCGATACAGTTTGCAAATGTTTTATCCCTTTTGAATTAATTGTGATTTTTTTAGTAAAAAAATACACCACCACCACCCCAGATTGGCCCAAATGTTATGAACAATTTCTTGATTGCTTAAATACATTTATATAATATGCTAAAAAAAAACATAATACATATCAATATTTCAATGCAAACAATAGGTAATAAATATTCCACTGGAATGTTCACACACATTAGTTAAACGAGTCACCACATATGATTTATTTTGTAAGATGTCAGCTCACTAGAAAACTGGCAATTGTTAATTGTACTATTGCTGACACATCAGCAATGAAGAAATTATCTTTCGTGATGGTTTTCAGTGCATTATGTGTGCAATCACTGCTCGAACTATAGCAGACATATCTCTGTTATTTAACTGGCATGAATGACCCAGCAGCAAACAAAGGGGTGGTTGGTAAAAATGACCAATATTTATAAATCAGTCTATTCAAGTCATTACTAGTAATCAAACGCAATCTTGACACTGAAGGTTGTTCAAATTTTGGAGTAATTGCTTATAAAATCAGCAGAAAGGGGCCAACATGGCCATGCAACTTGGCGGTGTTGTTACAGTATCATCACACAATTAACTGATTGTTAAAGTAATTTGCCCATTTCCAATAAAAAGTCACCCTTATTCATTAACAATTATTGTTGTTAAAGCCAGTCAAACAAAAGGTGTCTAAGTGGTAATTAGTGGGTATTTAAAATGGATAACATTACAGAGAAACAGAACTTTTACTGTTTTAATATAGCTTGAGGAATTGGAAGAAGTAAGTGTTAAATACAATGAGATTTAGGTCTTGACACGATAGATATCTGTGCAACCACAACAATCGCAAAAAATCATATCAAGTTTTGAAAACCAACAAAATATTCAGATTCTATCTGTATGAAATCTCTGCCGATACCATTTAATGACCCTGCGATAGACGCGTGCATCCATACCTAACAATAAATGTGCTTCATCAATCCTTATGTAATATTTCAATTATTTTTGGGACATTGAATTCAGACATGTAATGATGAGTGAAATAAGTAATGCATATTATACTTTAATTTGCATAGTTTCATTGGAATTATTACAGATTTACGGTTATGGATGCAACAAGAAGAGTTGGTGTTTTCACGTTAATCTAGTGTACTTCAGCTTTTCATGCTATACCTTAGACATGTACATACATACGTATAATGCATGATTCTCTGACGTAAAATATTGTAGATGTAATTTCTGTTTTCACAAAATTTAGTATTTGCAGTTTACTATGCATAGTTAAGATGACAATTTAGCATGTAGTTTGCATCCACTTCTATCCACCCAATCCTTTTTTTTTGCATGCGCAAGTGCCCTCATGCTACAGCAGGATATTACAATTGATTGTTCTCTTAAGTGATCTGGTAGATGAATCCAGGGAATGGTCTCTTAATATCATACAGACGTTTGGCCAAATATTGAGCATTTTATTCCTGGGATATTAAAATATTTGAGTATCTAAAACTGTGTGTATTGTGTTTAAAGCAAATCAAATCAACTAAACATTTGGAAACAGGTTTATTTATCAATTGTAAAGTCATTATCCATAGCCATAAGGCTCAGGACCTTCTTGTTTCTCATTTTCTCATTTTTTTCATAAGTTAATGTTTATGATACGTTGGTATTTTTTTTTAAAGTCAAACAATTTATGAAACATGATTTTCGTCCACTTTTGTCTTACAGTGAACCGGAATACAAGAGAATTTCAAGCGATCTGATGAGATGTTTTCAAATACTGTAAAATCAACAAGCACTGCATTATGCAGATCACGATACATGTTCAGAAAATGCATATCTGTAATAATAGTGAGAAAAAAATACATCAGAAAAATCACTGGCACACAGACATACTCAAGCAAAAATACCAATATATTAGGCTTAGTGCAAAATAAAATGAATGTCATAAAAAGAACCAGTGGATAACCAGAGAATAGTTATGAAGTACATAAATGAAAGTGATGAAACTACAACCTATAATACAAGGCTCATCTGAACTAACTAGTCTACTGGACAAATCTAATTCTCTGAGTGTTTGGTATAACCATGCAAATATGCTTGTGACAAACACCCAAATGATCTGTTCTGCCATTTTTGACCACCTGCTCATCAGGTTGTGGTTTTAAAGCACTTCATGTCCATCTTAGGCAAAACAGATATTTAAAATGATCACAATACCAAATTGTATGAACAGTATTCATTCCAGACGCAATTCGTTTCTTGTTGTTGTTTAATTGCATCAAAGACTACATTGTATCAAGGCAGATACGGCAGAGTAAAACGCCCAGAAAAACATAACTGCTACTGACCTGAGATGGTCTGGATAGATCCAAATTTGCACTACTCTGATTTTCCTCATAGAGTAACATTAATTTCAGGATAAATTACAGTATACTGAGATCATCGAAAGCATTATTCTACATGGTTTCTGTTCGCTTAACAGTTGTACCACTTCACACATTGTTTACTACGCCACTAATTTCTGTGTGGAATTGGATACATTCTAGTTTTATTGTTTGATCCAAATTAGACACAGTTTTAATACATAAAATTTGACTCGTTTCAAGAAATTGTTATTCGATCGATCGATACAAAAGACATATTCAAAGGGATAAAACAACACAGGTCTCTTTCATTAATTATTTTAAAGCAATAAATGCTTCACCAAGCTGTTGATCGAAACAAAGTTGGCAGGTAATTAAGTTCTCACAGAAGTACTCATGGGTTTCGATGTGACGGTCAATTGGATCTATTCATGTTTTCATAGAATAGAATATGTTGCAACTATAATGTTTATACTGAAACGGAAACAAAGGACTAGAATGTGACTTTCACATCGCAAGACATTTAATTGGTGCTTATTTCATTCTCTGATGCCACATGTTAGCATTTACCAGACAGTTTTATAAATCACTATTTCACCAGACTTTATTTACAGTGTATTGATGACTATTTATCAACAAATAAACCCTAACATAATATGCAATATTTAGAATTTGCAAATTTCACAATATGGAATCCATATCTATGGGCATTAATCAATATTTTTTAGGATTAAACTAGAAATGTATAAAGGTTCAATTTATCAATTCTTATCATAATTGTTTCAGCATACTTTGAAAGATATTTAAAATATATTTTCTTTGGAGAAAAATCTGTATCCAAACCGGACAACATGTTATTAACTGGTTCATGAGTTATCGAGGAAGTGGTCTATACAGGAAATTTGGCTTACACAATTACATAATTATTATTATATACAAAAGAGGTTTATTACCTGTGGAACAATACATATGCCTAATCCATAGTCATAATGTACCATATATATTCAGTTTGTTTTGTTGCATTATGGCAAAGGCTTTATTAATCCTTACTGGCTCTATATGTGTTGCATTTATTCAATGACAAAATGGTGGGTCTGACCTGCCAACAGTGTATCAAAGGCAGTTTATGATATTTTGTTACACATTACTTAACACTGGAGATACTTATAGATTTAAAAAAAAATCAGCTACCTTAGTAATATGGTCTTGTTAATGTTAGTGTAGGCAAGTTGGAGAAAGACTGACATATAGACAAATAGACATGTGAAAACAATATCGTATCCTTCCAGTTATAAATATCTTCTCAGTTTAATTACTATTAAATCTTTATAATTCTTAACTCGTTTAAAAACATAATTTAGATGACTGTAATTTCTCTAGTTAAGGTTTACTTATTTTTGTGTCAACGGATTTGCCAACATTTATTGTTTAAACCAAATGTGTGTACCTAACATACATTAATTATAAATAGGTATACTATTGCTATTTCAAATTGTGATCCGCCAATGGCGCAATAATACGAACATATAAACAATCAAGGAACTGTGTGCTGCCGGTTATATTCCTATATATCAGTGATTAATTTCCACTCATTTATCATTAGTGACGTACAAAAATATGGATACAAATAATAATAATAATAATCACTGTTTTCTAAATGAATTTAACAAATATTTCATCGTAGTTCTTTTTCATTTCCCCTTCCATCTCTTACATAAGGGAAAAATACAAATAAATCAGTAGTAAATGCAAACGATTTGTAACATATGAAAATAACGATGAAATGTATTAATAATCCCCGTTATCTAAATTAATTTAATATAGTACAGATTTGCTTTGCAAGCCTCTTTGCTTTCAGTTCCGTCTTCTCCTTACATTCATAAATGAAAAACAGATAAACTCTGATAAATCTGGAGTGAGAGAGAAAAATAATTTTTGGTGAATCTCTCTATGTTGCCTATTGTATGGACAAACATTCTTGTATAGAAGGGCATATCATTATATCATTGTATATCATCTATTGCATCATATTACAATGTCTCTGAAGAATTCTCAGAATAATGATTGTAAATTGTGAGTCAAACCGTTCAGAGAGAGATAGAGAGAGAGAGAGAAAGAGAGAGAGAGAGAGAGAGAGCGGAATAAGTGAGAGGGAGGGAGAAAAGCAAGTTTAATATCGGTAGTAATGTTATTAAAAGGTGGATGATGACTTAGGTCAACTGTAAACATATTCAAATATTTGAATTATACTTATCGGTTCGTCATTTTGCTTAGTTTTTCCTCCACACTAAATTACATTTCCCTGTATGTGAATATTTGTTCAGCTTTCAAGAATGTAACGATGTGTTTGTCCTGCTCCACGTTTTTCAATAAAAGCATATTTCATGTCTGAATTAAAAGTGCGTGTTATATTGATTTAATCAACTTGAATAAAACAGATAAACTTAAAACAGAAAGCAATTGACTAATCAATAACCATATATTATTGTGAATAGCCAAAAAGGCACATAACTACATTTGTAGCCGACACGCGTAGCATACTTTAATTCATTTACTGTTTCAATATACAGTTGCCAGTAATCGATCTTAACTCCGTTCACAAGTGTATTTGCATGTGACATAAATAATACAAACGTCTAGTATATACGGGAAGCCTCACATTATTTCAATGACAAATGCTTACATATCGTACTATATGAATGATACAGCGTTCATACTATGCATATATTCTATATCTGTTATATTGTTTATTTGTTATTACGTTAATCCATGCATTGGATCGGCTTCGATGTCACTTACAATAATCAGAAACATGTATAATAATTATATTAATTACTATATCTATGAATGTGGTTTTCTAATATATCTTTAAAACTTTTCACTACAGATGATTTTCATATGAGAAACATAAACGTATTTCATATTGTCTTTCTCCAACAACGTGTTATCTTTTGCTAGAAAACATACTATTATATTTTGCTGTCGCAAACATCAATCACTGAACATATGCATGTCTTCGTTATCTGTGTGCATGTTAATGCTGCTGAAACTGATAATATGCTCGAATTATCGTCCCTTCTATACATCGAATCACTGTTTAATTTTGTAATGTCTATTTTTGCTTAATTGGCTTTGACCTGACTTTACCTTTCAAATTTGACTTCATTTATTTCCAATTTGTGTCATTTCGCACACGTATGTTAGTCTCTGAGATAGAAACTCTGAAGATTGCGTTATTTGGAAGACCTCAAAGATAGGAATCATTTTGGGTTTTGATTTCAGAAAAGGTATTTATCTAATTTCAACTCGTGTCGTAAGTACTAGATTGGTGTCATAGTTGCTAATATGTGCGTCAATAGGTTTACGGCTATCGGCTTTGAAACAAAACATGCGAACAAAAAAATCTTTTCTCTTTCATAATTTCGGCTTTTGGTGATTACATTTAACAAAGGATAATATTTGTGAACATAATTGAATCATGTCCAAGTATACAAAGAGCATTCAATAAAATCAATGTATATGGTTTACATATCACCCTGAACTATGTGCACATTCTCTCTGAGATTGTGTTAGTGGAGTATTATTTATTTTTGCAGCAGTGTGGCTGAGCCCACCATTTTTCCAGGACATTATCGATGTTCTATGATATGTTTCCCTGTAGAAGCCTTATTTGTCAAATTTATCGATAAAAAATCGTATAGTTGTCAGGCCTGCATCATCGATAACACCCATCGATGAGGTTTCTCCGTAGAATACCATTGATTCTCCGTGGAATATCTTTGAAAATTCTGAAAGAATTTCTGTGGGGGAAATTCATCGATGTTATTCTATAAATGTTTTCGATGACATTAATTAAGTCTATGGATTTTCAATAATGACAAACGTCGGAGAAGCACAAATAACTAGATTAACTAGAGAACGGTTGGCTGCGATTAGGAAATTTCTCCCGGTGAGAGATTCTTTCAGAGATAATTTGTAAGCTAGACAACAAGCAAAATTAGATTTTACTGCCGATACTGAACAGTTATTTAAACCGATAACTACAGCAACTGGGGAAGTTGTAACCGCGATAAAAGAATCTAAGCCTGCGGTTGTACCACCGGTAACACCTGCGGTAAAACCTAAAAAATCCGATGATGATAAAGTTCAAGAACTCAGAAATAGATTTAACGAGGATGTTTTGAGGTTTATTGATAACGCTAAAACAAATGATTTAGTAGACTTAGCTGCGTTAGGATATTAACGCAAAGAAAGAGCTTTAAAACCTGAATATAAAGGTTATATTAAAAATGTAGAAGGTTTTTCTAAAGCAGTTTATAAAATTAAATATCAATTACCACAAATTGATAATGATGATCCCAATTATCAGGCGTATATACTTGCTGTTGGACGAAAATATGATGAAGATCAACGAGAGAGAGAGATAGGATAAAATCTGAACAACAACAATTAAACATCGAACTACAAAACAAATACGACAAGAACGAGAGCGAAAAAAAACAACAACAACAACAAAAACGTGTACTAGTAAGTCCATGGGAACTACAACAAGAAGAACCTGAAGCTGATATACCTGAAAAATCTGGTAGTGGTTATCGCGGTGGTGGAATTTCTCGAAATTCAATTCCCTGTTCAAGAAGTGTTCTCGATGATATATCACGGTTAGAAGTTCTCATTGGAGGAAAACGAGCTGGAAATAATTCTCCGGAGATAATTAACGAAGCTACCGAAATCTGTCAGCGGTTATTTCAAGGTCGTGTAATGGATATACAACTATATCGTGGTTTCATTGATGAATTTATTGATGAGTATTAGAGTGACTGAAAATCTAAGAGATTTTTCATCATCACGATTGAAAATCTCAAGAGAGATTTCACGATTGGCTATATAGCATTTAAATAAAATGATAATACATCGTAGTATGAACAGAGCAAGACCTGTTTATGTTGTAAACTCGCGATTACCGGTATACAAGCTCACGTATGGAAATGGACTCGGTGATATTGTCACTGGATTATTTACTAGAATTGCTCCAAAGATTTTACCGGTTGGCAAAGAAATAGCGTCAAAAGCTATTGGGGTTCTCAGTGAAAAAAATGGTACAGCCGCTGGTAATAAAGCATTTGATATGTTGGGTGATGCAAAAGAAAAACTTATGTCGTTGGCAAGAGGTGCTCCCGGAGGTATAAAATCAGTAAAATATCTAAGAGATTTTCAATTACAGTCTACGGAACAAATGCCACCTAAAATAGGCAGCGCAATTAATAAAATGGCAAAAGCAAAATTGAGATTAATTGCTGGCTCCGGTTTGAAACGGTTAAACATTTAGATTAACTACGTTATAGTTTAAATGTTTAAAGACGAAATCGATGATGCTTTTAAAGTAGATGATCCTGTAGGAAAAATACTTCTGTACGTGAATATCAATATTTTTCGTATCGAGCCCAGAAACCAAATGTAAGTTCACGAATTGATGTTAGATTTGATGATACATCTAAATACTTCTTTCCGTGTGAAGCATACATCGAAGTAGAAGGACGACTAAGAAAACATGATAATACTGAATTTGCAGCCGGTGATAATCTCAAAAATATCCCGATCGGGTTTGTCAACAACGGTATAATGGCGTTATTTAACAGCGCCCAGTATATAATTAATTCTACTAGAATTGACTCCATCGATAACGATGTTGATGTTGCAACCACAGTTGTAAATTTAGCTAGATACTCTGATGATTTTATTAAATCTGCGGGTCATTCAATGATGTCTGCAAAGGATACTACCAATAGCGCTGATAATAATGAATTTATTATAAGAATACCAAACAAAACTTCAGCTGCTAATGATGATGCCGATGTCCAGGCTGTTGTTGTAAGTGGTAATCCTAATTACAATGCGGGATTTGCAGCACGAGAAAAGAACATAGACAACCTAGGTAGATTTTCATGTACAATTCCGTTGTCGCATATATTTGGATTTTGCCGAGACGTCAGAAGAGTTATCTTTGGTGCTAGTCATACTGTAGTTCTCACACAAAGATCAACTGACGATTTTGCTCTTTGGCACGGCCCTGATCCTGTACGAGATGGTGTTGTAGAATTAACAAATTTAATACTATGAATTCCAATTATGACTCCATCGTTGACCGTTGAGACACGGCTGCTATCGTTTATGGATCATGGAGGAAAGTCATTATTGAGTTGGTGTGATGTTACAACAGCTACTACAACTAGTACCGTTGCTGGGAATTTTACTTGGCAACATGCGCTGACGAAAAATGTTTCCGCACTCAGACATGTCTTTGTTGCGCTACAAAATGTTAATAGAACTCAAAAAATACCCACAGTAGCAAATAATAGTCTACAATTGCGATCTCATATGATATTTGATCAATGTGGCGTCAGTGAGGTATCACTTCGAATAAGTAATCAGCAAGAACCGCAGAACAACTTATTCTTGATTACGATAACAATCAAATAGGACGAGTTTATCATCGATTGTGGTCGTTTATGGGTCGTGATCAAAACATCGATACTGGACTTCAAATATCACAGTTGGATTTTAAAGAATTGTATCCGATTTATTACTTTTCACTGCAACATCTTGATCTATCCAAACATTCAACCGTTGATGTAAAATTTCAGGCTCGTATCGGTGACGCCCTTGGAGGATT
Organism: Unio delphinus; assembly: GCA_029339505.1. Classification (NCBI taxonomy): domain Eukaryota; kingdom Metazoa; phylum Mollusca; class Bivalvia; order Unionida; family Unionidae; genus Unio; species Unio delphinus. The sequence goes on from JAQISU010000294.1 coordinate 252,637, forward strand.
TAGTACAATTGCTGTTATTCTCAGTGATAAAACTATGACACTTAAAGGTGGTGGTGGAAAAATGAGAGTTATTGATGCACCGTGGAAACTATGTAATTGAAAATCCTTTGGATTTTTCATTCAAAAATATGTAATTGAAAATCCACACACATTGGGACAATTAGATGATCACTATCTAAATAAAATGTCGTATAATCATGTTAATGTCACTCTGACGGCTGGTCAGATAAAGAAACTTCAATCGAAAAATTATACGTTGTGTGGTGCAACAATAACACTTAAAAAACCACAATGACAGGTGGATCAAATAAATTATCGTTGACGAAAACTAAACTTGATCACTTCAATAAATCGTTAAAAACAAAAACAGGGATCAGATTGACTTTTTCACAAGCAGCAATTAAAGATATGATTAAAACCGGTGGTATATTTCCGTTTTAAGCTGCAATTCCAGGATTAATTGCATCGGCGGCTCCAGCACTTCTTGGAGCACTAGGAATGGGAGCGGCTGGAGCACTTGCTTCTAACGTTGTTAATAAAGCGTTTGGTAAGGGTCTAAACACTGGTGGTAAAATTTCGAGTAAAAAAAGGGACGAGGATTCAGACTACCAGGAAGTCGATTCACAGGATATTACAAAACCAGTTAATGAAAAATTCTAAAGAATTTTCAATGTAAAATTCAAAGAATTTTCAAAAGCAATTTTCACCAATGTCAAATTTTGATTTACTTGAAGCAGTAAAAAACTCCCGGTGAAACATTTCAGAGGCGTATTCATGAAAGATCAATTACCAGCACAACCACAAATACCAGAAACTGATATAATTAATCTCGATGATAACACTGGACTTGGAACTCATTGGGTTTGTTACGCAATATATCCAACATCGATTATTTATTTTGACTCGTATGGATCACCACCTCCGATTGAATTTATCAAATATACGTCGATGATTTCGTCGTTGAATTCAATCCAAATTTGGTATTCAACGTTACCCACGCAGACGTTAACAGATCCTCCAATATGTGGACGAGAAACCCTTAACGCGCTAACAGTTATCTCGACAAGTTTTAAATTACCTCAAAAAGCCATCCACGAGTACACGATGATGAAATTCGTAAAATTTCCAAAATGAAAAATCATTCTTGAAATTGATTTACAATTTACAATTTTAAAAAAGAGAGATATCTAATATAACAATAGCAGATATTTTTGGAAGATCAATATCACGTCTTTCTGAAACGGTTAATATCGGACAAGTAAAAGAAATGATCAGAAAAGCTATTTCATCAATAACAAATGTACCAGATCAAACAATTTTACAAAAATCCGTCAACGACAGCATCGCTGATGTAAAAGAACTACAACAACAATATGATAATCACATAAAGACATTTAATACTTTTACCAGTTTACAAAATTCCCTCGTGAATAACATGGATGTCCTCGTGACAGCTTTTTTTGGTGATCCGCGTGTTACCGTATCTTAGCACGATAAAGGATTCTTTGTTGGAGCTAACAACGTTACAAGGAAAATATGAAGACCACGTAAAAGCGTTTAATACATTCCGGAGAAATCTCGTTGATATATTTTTTGGAAATCCACTTGATAAACTCGATATGAAACTTCCAGAGATAAAACATTCATCGATGATCTTAAAACGTTCACTAATAACATTGTGTCGGATGCAACAAGAATGATAGCAATCGTTGAAAAAACAAAAATTCCCCATGATAGAACCAACAATATCGTATACACGAGTCAATATGGATCATACACGTGGACGCCGTTAAATAATATATTAAATATTACTGCAACCGTAAAGGGGATTTATCGATTAACGTTAGTGACTCCAACGTTGTTTACGATATCTTTATCGAGTTCAATCGGGGTAAATAATACAATATCAGCGATCATCGACAAGGATACAATTGAACAATTCACTATAACAACAAACGATAACAATCTAGCTAGGGTTTCAATGACATGGTATGTTGAATTTGTAGCTGATTTAAGTAAACAACTAAACTGATATTTTCAACTGAAATTGTTTACTACGTTAATATATAGAAATGTCATTATTTTCATCACCGATGGCTTCATTAACGCCAACAGTGTTTCAATATCGTTATAACACCGTCAAATAATTTCAAGATAAACTTGAATCATACATCATCGAATATAGAAATAAAAAGAAAAAATACCAGCGTTGAATCACCGCCATTGACGTGTCAGTGTACTCAACGCGTATTCACAATTGTCAATGTTGATGTCGTCGTCAATTGATGATCAGATAATATCCGATGAGGAATTATCAAAGATTGTCCGGTTGTATGATTCAACGACATCGAAATTGGAAAATAATAGTAATAATAATAACAATGACAACGTCATCATAGCAAGAACTGCTTCAACGAATAGCAACAAATACTACCACGACAAAAACAAAGTTAATCTCGGTGGTAACGAAAACACCAGAATTCAGCGTTGAATTTAATCCTCCGTTGGCAGCATCGGAAATAGCGCTAACGCAATTAAGATGTGAAAGTTGGCTAAATGTAAGATCAGCACCATTTAATCATAACTTTTCTATCACTGCAAGGTATTCTTGGTTCTTGGTATTGTTTATGATCTTCTAATAATTCGGATTTTTTAGCCTCGTTCCGTTTATCTAACGCGGTTATATATTTTGTTAGATGTGCTCCTCGTTCCGTGGCGGCGTATCCCGCGATGAATTTCTCGTCGGGGTAAAATTCCCTCCAAATCTTATAAACACGACGAAGTGAAATCCTATATTGTTTCGCTATATGAATCGATAATTTTTCTTTTATCGTGTGCCGTGAAATATCTTGCTTTGTTAGGCATGTTATAACAATGAAAATATTTTCTTTTGTTACCGAAAATTTATGAAATTTCCCAAACAGCGTCGTTATCATTATTTTCCTATTCGACGTTAACACGGGAAATATTGACCGGTAACAAACACAGATAACAAACACAGATAATCAGTATCGGTAACATTTTCAGGTAACAAAAAGAGATATACAACGTAGATTTTGTTGTTACCAGAAATTCTTTTTTCGTTTCCGAGAATCTTCCATTTCTAATATAAATTTCCCGTTACCGATACTGATTATCTGTGTTTGTTATCTGTGTTTTGTTACCGGTCAATATTACCCGTGTTGTTTCCAATAAGGAAATAATGATAATGCTGTTTATTGAAAAATCATTACCGGGTTCGGAAATTTTCGATTTCGGGTAACAAAAAAAAATAATTTAAAAAAATGAATTATGAAAATCTTTTCGAGATTTTCTAAGCAATTTCAACAGAATTTGAAATAAATTCTGTAAGATTCCCCGTTTCCAATGATTTATCGTATTGTTCCACCACGGCATTAATAAATTTTTCTCTGTTGAGTACATCTCCGATAGATTTCAACAGCGACTTTAAAAACTTTGATATCGTTGCAAATTCTTCAAGGGATTCCGGATTAGATTGTTCAAGCTGATAAATTATTTCATTTCGTTATTTAATTAGCCCATTTAAAAATTCATATTCTACGCGATCAGTTGGATTGTTGCGCTTTCGTATAGAAGATATATATTGATATCGCCGTTGAAGAGCTTCCGACGTGAAGAATTTGTTATTGTGAAACTTTCTCAAACGATCAAGTTCGATTCGTAATTCATTAACAATTTCGTCGTTGAAACTTGAAGTTGTCATTGTGCTGTATACAATATAAAGATTTATAAAATTAATTGTTAAATTGTAAATAAAGATTATTAATTTTCAAAAATTACTCTGCAATTTCAAAATGGCACATTTATCAACTTCCCAAATTCAGCATCATAAGCTTTAAATTTTGATCGCTCGTTATATATCTCTTTAAGTTCATCCTCGATAGCTTTAATTATTATACCTGATGGGACAAACAATGCTAATTTATCACCATTTTTCAGAAATACTTTTCTTCGTGCCTCAATGAGAAGTTTTATGATTCTATATTCGTTTCGATAAGATGATTTTCCTTGATCTCTCATTGATGTAACACCGAGATATTCTTGTTCCAGCCATTCAGACGTAAACGTGTTACCGCTGGGAATCAAATGAAGAATTTTGTCAAGTTCGTTACACAACTGATTAATATTTTTGTCGTTCATATACATATATAAAGTTTTATGTTTAATTTGATATATTTTTAAACATAATTTTATACATATATAAAAGAAACCCAACAATGAAATCGTTTCGAATACGCACTAAAAAAAAAATATCATTTGCGACTTTTTGTATAGATGATCTAGCAATGCTATAATATTTTTCAGCAGAAAACGTCGAAGGAAAATATCGGTCTTGTATATCCATGATACCTATAACAGATTTCCGATATTGTAATCTGACTGTTCGTGAAGAATTAAGACAATTTTGTTGTTGAGTAACAACACGGAGATTATCCAATCTGTTATCAAGCTTATTCCCATTAATGTGATCAATAACTAAACCAGGTGTAATCAAACCATTATAACATTCATAAATAAATCTATGAGAAAAATAATGTTTTGTTTTTCCGTTATATCTAATACCAATTTGCATATATCCCATGTCGCCAATGATACCTATATTTTTCCTTAATCGCCGATGTCGTATAATAGCGTCACGTGAAGCCTCGTAATTGATGTTAATCGGATGCGATGTAAATGTAGTTGGATTCATGTTATCGTGCATACAATCAGTTTTTAATTTGTATTCTTCGATAACTACCGGTTATATAATCGTGTTCGTTTTATACAGTATTTTATCGACGTATATAATATTTCACAAATTCGCGAAAACTTTTTCCACCACAATCAGCGCATAGACGAGTTTTTCCTCGAATACAACATCCACATCTGATACATTCTATTATTCAAGAAGAACCACGTTTTATTTGTTGATTATGAGCCTCACAATATTCTCCAACAGATTTTCGTAGACATAATCCGCGATCGTCTGTGTATAACCATTTACATTCATTTTGAGCCATAGCTATATCTAACAACATTGAAAATCTAACTGAATGGTTGATATCACTAATATAGATATGAAACAGTTTTATAAAATAAATATCGATATAGATTCTCCACGGAGACGTACCCGATATGACCTAGACGAAAAAATATCTCCAACGAGGTATAAATCTAGAATCACTAAAAGTATTCGTGAGGCTAAATATCAACATCTGTTAAATGGTGCACCATATACATATTCAACATTCAGGACAAATTTCGACGACAACACATTAAAGGAAGAACGCGCGCGTAATATTATATCGATGATAGATTTTACTAATAATCGCAAATACACCCTCGATGCAATTTATACAAAGTTTGAGAAAAAATCACGGAGAACAACACAGCCAGATACCATCGATGAACTTTTTGGAATCCGACCAACATCATGGAAGATATTTCATCATCGTTAGCGCTAGTTGGTATTGACAGAAAATAGTATAACATAGCGTATCCATTTACCGTTATCACATATTGAATATTTCCCGTAGAAACTCCTAAACATGATGAAGTCGCCGGAATGAGATTGTCATCAACGTTAAATTGCGTAACCGAACAAGTAATAAAACATTTTGAAACATCAAAGCGAGGAAACGGTGTCACAGCGCTTAGACTCGCGAAGATCAACGCGTGGGATAAATACATCATTGAGAAAGGTACAGGCGCAATAAGAAGTGACATTAAGTTGTTAAAGAAAAAGTTAAAAGTGCCAATTGTTGTAAAGATGCTTCCGGATCAAATATTTTATAGTTCTGGTTGTTATCGTAAAGCTGGAAGTCCAATTGAGATTATCGACCACAATTTTCATGCGTGGGTAATCAACGAAGGAGATTTTCCACGTGACAAAACTATACAATATTATCACGGAGATATGTTTGATTGGATCAAAAATAATTAAACCGGCCCAATAAATGTATGGTTGTTTTCCAGTGATGGTGAACAATATGATGAATTTGTAACCGCGTCAGGGGAAATTTATCGAAGGGACTCATTGCAAGAATCCATGGAGCAGTTGGATCCAATTTATAATACGTTGGTCTATGTGTTGATGACACCATGGAATATATTTTATGAGTAGTAATACTCCATATAGGATCTGTTGAACGTCTGACCCCACCTTCAAGTTCACCAGGTTCATATAAAAATCTCACAGTAGCATTCCACGGTAATGGTGTATCGCTATATAATGATATTTTTCCAGGTATATATTTTTTGTTAACGCGATGGCTGGTTTATCATTTATCGATGAAGTTATCTGATTATTAAGTGATGAAATCACCTCAGGAAGTCGTTTTACCCCTTCACGAGATCTATCCTGCTGAATAAATTCCTTTGCGGTTTGATAATAAAATAATTGATCAGCGAGGGTTCTATTGAATCGTTCAACAATTGCCTGATCACAATGTATTGTAGAATGTCCTCGTCGAATTACAACATTATGTTGAGCCATCAACGCTGATACTTCACCAAAAAATTCCTTACCAGGATCAACCTGTAACAAATTTGGCCAACCTAAAGGACCTCGTTGATAGAATTTGTTAAACGCCGCGGCAACTTCCGATGATGATTTTGTTGATAACGGCTCAGCTTGTTTATATCTACTAGCAACGTCAACAACCGTTAACGCGTATTTGTAAACGCGTTTTTTTATCATGTGGTAAATATAATATATCAGCTTGATGAACCTCATTTACAACATGAACATCAAACGATCCATATTTGATTGATGTTGGACCAGGTAGATACATATATACAGCTAGAATATTTTCCCGAGGGCGTCATAAAAACTCCGACGTGATATATGTTACTCAACGATACTCACAAATACCAAAAGTGATCATAGATAATTGTAATTTGTTATGCGTGTTTAACGGAGTTGATACTCATACGTTAAGAAATATTTGGCATACGTGGTGTCCAGACATGGATTATAATAAATTCCAAAATTTCTTCTGCGGTGCAAGAGCTACCCCACACGGATTTATCACGATAAACATACATGATCCTCGGACACGATATCGAGTTGGATTGGATCGTATTTATGGATAATTCGATAATGTCATCGAAAACATTTATGGAATATCTTCGATGAATTTCCCCCACAAAAATTCTTTCAGAATTTTCAAAGATATTCCACGGAAAATCGATGGTATTCCACGGAGACACCTCATCGATGGGTGTTATCGATGATGCAGGCCTGACAACTATACGATTTTTTATCGATAAATTTGACAAATAAGGCTTCTACAGGGAAACATTATCATAGAACATTGAAAATGTTCTGGAAAAATGGTGGGCTCAGCCACACTGCTGCTATTTTAATGGGGAAGTATAAAACATTTGCAACTTTCATTGAAAATTGAACCAATGAAAATACAGTTCACACAATATTCTTCTTGAAAGTAATTAATACACTGGTCAATGATTATAATTAATTGTTAAATCGAATATCGATAAATTAAGAAAACAAAGAGTTAAAAAGTGGTTTAAATATACCATCTTACCTCCTCTAATAGTGCTGTAAAGATACATTCATAAAAGCAAGCCATGCCTCTGTAGCACTGATTATCCTAACTCGACAACAAATGTCGACATTGTTGACAGTTTTATTTAACATAATAGTTTATATATTTGCATCATAAAAGGTCATTTTTAATTATATCTTACCCTAATTTATTTTAAGATAAAATGAAGGATCCGTGTAAACATCTTTGACAAGTGGAATCAAATACAAAATGCTAACAAAAACATAATTAAACCTATTTAAGGAAAACACAATACAAGTTTTAAGTCATTAAACAATTATGTTCATATTAAGTCCCTATAATATATATATATATATATATATATATATATATATATATATATATATATATATATATATATATATATATATATTATATATATATATATATATATATATATATATATATATATATATATATAATTATTCCTGGCGTACACAGTCAATATTTGCTGCTAATTATAGTTAGTTAGTTAACGTCAACTATAGCTTCCGCAAACATTTTCTCCAATCACTGAAAACAAAACACGATTATAATTACAAGCTGAACTTACTAAGAATTGGGCGGATCAGTGATAGAGCTATTAGCAAACATCTGCAATAATACCTGGCAGACAACTGAATGACCATCACAGTAAACTCTGTCATTGTTTATAACATTTCCCTAAAAAGGCAATATCCAGCAGTGCTAAAATTACAGAACTAACAGTAATGCTAAAGATCATCTTGAACAGATTGATTGTACAAGCAGAATACATAATCCCTGAAGAACATTCATTAGTCTGGAGTGTAAGAAGCACAACATAACAAGTATTCAATCTTAGTGTTCATTGTGAAAGTACTCGCAACATCAACAAGACGTCTATCATGTGTTCACATATTTTAAAAAGGAATTTGACAGAATGCGGCATGACACATTGAGGGTTATAGTGAAGAAGTAGAACATGGGTCAAACGTTGACATATGCCAACAAGCAGCTATATGCCAAGGCTACTAGTACAGTAATTGCGCACGATTCTGTGGGAGACTGGTTCCAGACCGCCACAGTCGTAGTATGTCAAAGCTGTCTCATATCACCATCGTCTTTCAACATCTACTTAGAGCGCATCATGAGCGAAGCATTTGAAAGCCACTTTGGTGGACGTAATGTCACAACCCATCCCTTTGCAGACGACATTGATGGGCTGGCAGGCAGTGAAAACGACCTTGCCACCTTAGTGAAGAACCTGGCTAAATTATCTTCCAGATTTGACATGGATTTAAGCGCAGAGAAGACAAAGCTGATGACAAAACGTGCACACAAATCTCGCCAAGATAAAAATTAGGGAACATGAACTTGAAACAGTGAGCCAGTTAAAATAGTTGCCTAAGAGGGTTCAAGAGCAGAAATTTTGGCAAGAGTAGCACAAACAACGTCAGCTATGTCAATGCTAAACCCCATCTAGGAAAAATACACTAATATATGTCAGAAAAATAAATTCAGAATACTACTGCGAGCACTATTCATTTCAATATTGTTGTAGTCATGTGAGGTTTAGACCCGGACATCAAAGATACAACGAATTATCTATGTAATTAAAATTAAATGCTATAAAACCATCCTTGGCATTTATTTTGGACCACACCACAAAGGAAGAAGTGCGTAACACCATCAGGCGCAAAGTAGGCAATTATGAAGAAACCCCTCACCATCGTTAAAACGAATAAGCTGAAATGGTATGGTCATGTTACTAACGCCAATAGTTTATTAACAACAGTCCTGAAGAGCAGCATTCAGAGTGGCAGAAAGAGAGGAAGACATATAAACATGTGGACTAACAACATCACAGAATAGAACAGGAACAGTTTGGCGGAGACCCAAACATTTGCACATGATCAGATCTTCAGCAGCACAGCTCCTAGACTACCGCACTATTTACAGAGACGGTTGATTCTGCTGCTGCTGCTGATGATGGTCTTGATGAAGAATACCCTTTGTTCCAGTCTCTTTTCACATTAACATTACAACTAGAACAGTAAGAAACAGTAATACACTCTAAACTATTAAAACCCGACGCCCATGTATATGAATTGAATTTTACTTTGATATATGCTAAATAGGCAAATTTTGTTCGGGCTTGCGTACCTCTATTCTGTATTCTGTAACACGGCACAAAAAACGCACAACTAACTAATAATATCAACAGAAGATGCATAAGTAAACGTACCAAACTCGTTTGGATCCTATATTCATTCTAAGATTATTTAATTGTCCTTCGCAATTGTAAAATTAAAACGTTATAGATGTATCCTAAATATACAGTTATTTTCTAGCAATATGTGTCATCGCACATCAGCATTCTTTATATATACTATTAACGAAACTACTAAAGGTTGCAAGATCATAAATACATTATCAGATGATATTCCTAAATCCACCAATTTCCATCCAAGCTATCATAACATTCTTAGATCGAACAAGTATTTAGAAACTCTCCAAAAGATATAATGTATAAAATTGCTGCATATAAATGCCGTGAGAAAGCTTCGTAGAAAACAAGAAGTAACGCCTTCAAAACAGTGGAATAAAATAAAATGAATTAGACTCAATGTCACATCGTCGCATCGAGAAGTTCACAGACTGCACAGATTATGTGAATGTGTTACAAATTAAACAAAACTGAAAGCAGAAGCGACACAATAAATTTAGGAGACGAATCTCCAACATAGCTTCTCTAAAAAGTCAACAACCTTAGCTTATTCTGAAATCAATGACAAACAATTTAGAAATTTGTTTTCTTCTGTAAGATAAACGCCTTAGAATGACATATCAATTATTTCAACTTAATGGAATAATGTATACTAATTACCACGAACAGAAACCACGTAGATCGATATTTGCATTTAAATTAATAGTTTTAATTGACATCCTGGATTAGAATATTGTTTTTGTTATAAGATGCTTAAATATAATTATAAACCTCCTTTACTGGGGATAGCCGCCATACAGTGAAAATCGACATAGAGTAAAACATTAGCGAAATTATGGCATAAAACGACTTACATATTCGTATTAGTATTTGTTTTGCTTGTTAACTATATGATTCACAATTCGTAAGTCATGCTTTTCATTCAGTGGTTCTGCTACACACTATCTGAAAATGTATTAATTGTACGTGCTTGTTTTTACGAATTTCTTCTCATTTTCAAGAAAAATGGTTTTGACCGTCTTGTATAATATGTTACAATCTATTGAAACATTTGTATAAAAATAATCAAATTGAGCAATATATTCTGCTTAGTCTTCTGTCAGACATTTGGTTGCATCTTGATAGAGATTTTGTTTGTTTTTGTTTTCGTTGTGTTGGGAGTAGGGGTGGGAATCTCTTAATAAGGTTTCTAACAGTTCTGTCCTCAATACAATGTTTCCTAGCTTTCTCTAAGTTTCTGAAGTTTAATTCAAAATTGAATTTTCAACTGAAGCATGTAACCGTGTTGCTTGGCAAGATGCTATTGTCTTGAATTGTGTAAATAAAAAATATTTTAAATGTGTGGTTGGTGGAATATGTGTATTCGATCTACTTGTCAGAAACACTATGTATGATTTGATATACTATATATTAAATAATGACAATATCGTGCAAACAAAGTTACCTGATGCTCAACTCACTTCTTTTCAAAAGCAAAAATAGACCAAAAACATACAAATTTGATTATATTTTATATATTTCTCATAAATGATTGAACTAGCATATACCATGGTACACATATTAAAATATAACCAAAACACAGAAGGTGTCAAAAGTTTAAATGTATAGTAACATTATATTTAAACATATTGTGCCAAACAACATAAACTTAGAAAGATAGATTTCGAAACAGTATATATATGGATCATAGAATAGAAACAAACTTCATAAATGCTACTTTTATTTTAGAGGTAATATTGATATGTAGAGGTAAGGTAGGTTGAAAACTTGAACAGTAATTGATTAGTTCTATGGTTGGTAGGATTTCTGGTTTCTATATGGGAAACTAGGTCGATACGTTGATGTGTTTTCTCATTAACGACATACATCACTTTGTGTAGTTACAAGTTGCAAGGTACGAGGACACATTTATATATTTTCTATTTGGTCGAAGATCAACATATGTTTAGTAAAGCTAGTGAATACACACGTATGTAACTTTAATTACTTAATTTCTTCCTTGTAAATCTTCTTCTATAGTTACCACTTAGAGAAAACGATTTGAGGAATAAAACTCTGCTTGTAGTGTACAGTTAGGTCAGGCAAATAAATTTCTTTAATTGTTTTACATGTTACATTTTCATTGATCTTGCAAGATTTGGCAAATAAGTGCACACATTTTCCCGTTATATTTTATAACTACATGGCTGTATTTCAATGTGAACGATTTTATAAGATGTATCTAAATAGCAGTAGCAGCATACAACTTTATAACGATTGTTTTATCAAAGGTATGACAGCATATATTTATATAGTTTCATTAACAATATCATGTTTATGAATGGTTTTCATCAATGTGTTCCATACTTAAGAAAATAAAAGTCATCAAGACTGTTTTTATTTCTCAAAACATAACAGATATCGAAGAAAAGAAATATACGTACACTGCCCATGCACAACTTAATTAAATTTATTTCAGATCTATCGAAGCAATTGAGTCTAATATCTGGTTTAATGTAATTACTAAGAGATCATGTATGCTGTAAAAGTTTTAGTTTAAAGATTATACATCAACCGATGTCACTAATTTAATTCATTAACGGGAACTGTTAATTCAGCTAAATTCAAATTCCTATATGAGATAACTCTGAATAGAACGTTGAATAATATATTTATATTTTGATATTCTAAGCCATATATTGAATCATAGTTGGCTCGTTATTTTCCTATTTTTAAACTGAGTGTACTTAGAACGAAATAATGCATGCAGATTAAATCGAAGAAGGATATATTGGATTTCTTCGTATTTTCAGGAAAACGATATTGGACTAAGTTAAGATGCATACCGGAAGAATGCTAAAACTCAAACATGGTGGTATTGTATTTATGCTCGTTGTTATGTGCCTAGGAATAAGATTTATTTACCAAATCAATATTACGGAAATGTCAAAGGAACCTGTGCTACGAAGATGCGGTATCTCGATTTGTACGCCTTGTCAATACCCGGATCCCGCCAAAACAAATGAGCCTCTTGAAACTTTAAGTAGTGATGCTTTCCACGTTGCTCAGTACAAAACATTTCCACCTATACAAACAACAAAACTAGAGGATTTGCCGACGTCTGGAGAAGATCGAATTGAAAAAATATTGCATCAAAAATGGAATACGATCAATATACCTTTTCAATTCAGAGGTTACGTTAAGTCCTTTATTGACAATCATCGCTCGTGGAAATACATGTTCTGGACAGATCAGAGCACGAGACATTTCATACAAGATCACTACCCGAACCTTCTTTCTCTATATGACAACTATGTTAATCCACTTAACCGTGCTAATGCCATGCGATACATGTTATTATTTTACTATGGCGGAGTATATAGTGATCTAGATGTACAAAGTTTGCGTCCATTAGATCCAATGATTAAGAAATATTCCTGCTTTCTTTCACAAGAGCCACACATCCATTCAATAGTATATTCAAACTTTTATGAGCAAGTCAGTACTGCGTTTATGGCTTGTCGGAAACGCCATCCATTTATGAAAAGCGTTGTAGAAAACCTGAGCACTTTCTTTCATTTTGCAAACGAGCATGACTCCACTGGGCCAATGTTTCTCACGTTTTTGTTTAGACAATATTCTAAATTAAGAGAACACATGGAAATAACAGACGACGAATATGTATACTTAAGCCCACCTGAATACTTTAACCCCACCGTTGATCCAGGAATAAACAACCAACTAGCAATGCAATGTAATGGATTTTCGTGCTTGTCGTCACTTCGCAAATGGCAATGCGAGCAGTGGAGAATTGAAGGGTTGAAATCCGAGCCCTATACATTTTCGTTGACAAACCATGTATGGGCTCACATAGCATATCAATATACACAATTTCTGATTCAAGTCGACATATTTACAATTTGGCCTGGAGTTACAGTTTATGAATATATAAAAGATGAAAGTGTGAAGAATTAATAAAATGTAAATGCACATAACGTGCCTATGAAAGTTGGGTAGCAGGACCAATGTCAAGTACATATTTATAACTGGATGTAGAGATGATCCTCAAAATGGCTATATGTACATTATAAAAAAAAAACAATGAAACATGTTTGCTCATTCGTGACAGGCACAACATATTTCCTACATTTATAATTATGTATCCAAGTGTTGCACCTTTGGATGAATATATAGCATGTGGTATACATAGTGTTTGTAGTTTTGAGCTTGGAACGTTTACACTTAAAATGCTTTTGGCATGTTATGGTGCACAGCAGCTATATAAAGGTCCATCAATAGATTTGAATATGTAATATTTGAGTATTGCTGTGTTCTTAGAAATCCTTTTATGACTATAGTTGTTGATCGGTTGGAGGAATAATTACAAAGGTTTGAAAGAGGGCAAAACAGCACGTTGAGAACATTAAGTTGCAAAGACGTATCCAGCAAACATTCTAATCAGTAATGTTAAAAATTATATTTAGAGTGATTATTGTTCGAAAAAAAGCACGATTTCTTTTTTATGTTTTGATCCCTCGTTACATGTATAATTATGTACCAGTCTATTCAAATGCTGAGTGTTCAGAAAAAAGGTGAAACCGGCAACATAATTAAGTACCTCCCCGTACTGCAGTATATAAGTTACATATATGTACTATACAGTAGCATCTTTACAAGAAATAGAAAAATGAGCCGTGGACATAATATATCTAAATGAATCCTATTAATAATTACTTATATTGAATGATTTTACTTGCTTTATGCATCAATGTTTTGTGCAATAGGTTGCATATGCATTGATTAATAAATTGTTGTTTGTTTCTTTGCATCGTTTGATATAAATATGCGTTACATATGCAATGTTTGCGTTTCACGTTGATTTTATTTTAAATGGTGTCATACCTTTGTCTCCTTATTTGATGTGTGTCACCTGTGTTATGTACAACATTTTTTTATATCGTACTGTCAAAATGTGTTGTAATTTTTATATTTACATAGAAGAGTGAAGTTTATTTTTCTTAACTAACATGGCATCAAATAAAACAATATAGTTTGTCTTCATTTTGATAATATTGACCAATTTAAACTAATACATTTAAATTCATAGGATTGGTAATACAGTTTCACATAATGTATGTTTCTAAGGTTTTAGTTACATCACACTCTTAAGTAAACTCGATTGGTGCCTAATTTGCCAATTAGAAATTGTCAATAGCAGGACAAGGTGTGATGATGATGATGACCAAGTAATGTCTTGCAAATATTATAAACTGTGTGTATATACTATAAATATAGTAATATGTTAAATGAAATAGGTAGCCCGAAAGTAAAAACCATTCTGATGCGAATTAATTTGCAATGAGTCGCCAGAATTAATGACTATTAGGTATATTGTGACTAGTATGTTTATTTCAAGACGGGCCGATGCAATTATTATACTGTAAAATGCCAGATATCGCCAAGGACTGCAGTATTACTATTGTCACGACATCAAGAGCTGCTTTTGAAACGTTCAAAAGTAACCATATTAAATGAACTGTAACTCATCAGCCTAGTGTTTAAAAAAATATAACTATGCAATCTTAGGTCATGCGAAATTAGTAGCTTAACCTAATTCATATTGCACATGTGAGAGAACAAGTTGCCGAAAGAGAATTATTGTTTATATACTATTATTTTCCATTTAGGTAAACGCTATCAGGTACAGAATCGCGAGTCTGACAGACTATTGTATGCTTTTAGACACTGACTAAATTGTGAATACGATTTTCATAGCATAGCTGATAATGTACTAAAGGTGGCGTTAAATCTGTATTAAGGAAACCCAAAAACTTACATCTTATTATTCAAATGGAATTTAATGGTTCCTTAAACAAATTATCTCTTAATTATGTTCTTGGAGCTTGACTTGCTTAAAAATGATAATTTTAGTATTGATTTTGCAATGTAAAATATACATAGGAGGACGTAATATTACATTCATCGCAATATTATAGAATGCAACTTGAAAACTGTAAGACGCTAAATAAATGATGCCTCGGTTATGTTGACTGAGCTAAAGGTATAAATGTTGCTTGAAAGCTGGCATTACTCCTAATGGTAACCACATATCTGCTATATGTCACCCTTATGTGGCAAAAATATCAGCAGTTTGGAAAATATATACTACTGCTATGTTGTTTCTTAAACTGTCTAACCACTTCCTACCATTAACAACCGATTTGTTATGACTTCGTGGTGTAAAGTTTAAATCTTCATTGATATCTGACCAGTTTCAAGCATTACCTTTATGGATTGCTAATACAAATATATAAAGATTTTATTTTCTAAATTTCGTTTATTTAATTCATGCTGTTCGATAATGGAAAAACACGCTTTCTAAATAAACACTTATCCGATGTCCCGGGTTTCTTTTCCGTAGTTGGGTATGAACATACTTCACGTTTAGTATTTCACATTTATTCAATTATTTTTTCATATTCTGTGAACAAATAAAAACTTATAAATAGTGTAACCTATGCTGCTGTTAAGTGTCGTGCTTTAACAGCATTTCAACATACTTCTTTTTATTCTTTGCTGCACAAAAATAAATGTTAATTTTAGAAATTCGTCATATTCATATGGCCTTACTTTATAATAACTTTGTAGAAGTATTAGTTTTTTTGTCTTGATATTTTCTTCATAAATGTTCCGTTTTTTTTGGCGTTCCAGCTTTTTACTTAATGTAGGTCATACTTGTAACTACAAACTCTTTCTGATAGGTTCGTTGTCATTATCGAATATATCTTGTTATGAATTGTGCAACGAATATTTATATCAAGTGTAAGAATACTAAACTGAGTTTTCATTATATTTATTTGTACGTCTAATTATTTTGATATTAAAATTTCCTATATGCTGTGATTATCTTTATGAAATATATAGATATGGTGGTAATCTTGGGATAAGATCTTTATTTCAAGCAGAGATTTTGAAAACGTATTCAATCATATTTGCATGCATTGTATTTATAACGTACACTTTGTCTTCGAAAATGCTAAATGATTATCATATCATGCAGTGTATCCTTCCAAACATTCTTTATTGTTGTTCAAACATCACAGGGCCCGGTTATGTTCACTGGCATGTTAATAACAAATCTTTAAGTTGCTACTGAATATAGAACACTTCATTTAATTTTCTCTACTTCTGTAGTATTGTCCACTCACTAATCATGCATAATACAATATCTTACAAGTAGGATATTAAAATATCCGTTATTACTATTTTCTGTGTTTTGAATAGCTTTGACATTAATCCTTTTTAAAATAATGTATTCCTAGCTGTATCTTTCCCAAATCGTGGGTTTACTATCCTAGCTTAAATTCCACTTGATCTGAAATATATTTACGCTATCTTTCTAATTGTTGTGAAAATGTTTTTAAATTGATTTCATTAGAATTTCAATCGTGTCTCAAATTCATGACGTATTTCTTTCCTTATTTTGGCAAGAAAAAAGTGAAAAGCATACTCAATGTAACACGACGAAATTAGCAACACGAAACTATTTATCAACAATTAGTGTGTTGATTAAATAAAAGGAATGTTCTTGTCGTTTTAAAAGGTCTTTAACAACGTATTCCTATGTAAGATTATATAATGCGCGTTATAAATTATCTATAATTACAAATAGCGAATAGGTCGCAGTCTTTTTAATATATGTAGTTACATTAATATACAGTTTGTCCGATTGAGCAAATTTGATAGTATACTTCTTTTACTTCAGCTTCATTCCGATATAGTTAAATTCCTGATTAGGATAGGTGCAACAAGTATTGTTAGCGGTGGACATATTTTCGTTACTTCCTGGAAAACTGCATGTTTCACTCGATATATCTAAAACGTGATGTGTTATGCGTAGGAACTCGTTCTTTACTTGCTACGCAAAATCTTTAGTTGTATTCTTATTTTGTTTGAAAATCAAATAATTTAAGTTATATCCGTCTACTTCAGACCCTGCTCAATGGACATAGAACCGGTAACAGTTTGATTCGTGTATCTTCAAATCTAAATTTGATTTTTAATTTTTATATTAACTGTGAATTCATCACTTTTCAACGCAGAAACATCATATATTAAAATTAACAGACATTTTTTCGTGATATCTCTTTAGTTTCTAACATATATATCTTTAAAAGTAACCCGTGTTTCCCATTAAGTTTAAACCAGGTGTCAACTAATTTGGTATTGTCTGAATCAAATACAACCTTCATCAACTTTCAGATTGTTGTACTTTATATTCATTGTTCGATTTAAATCATCCCTTGGCTTATATTTAAGATAATATATTTACTACATTTCGAGCATTGCTACATAAAACAAACCAAAAGCAATAAGATGAAACTTTATATGACATTAAAATTTGGAAGTATAATTATAAGCATTCATAAAGTTTCCAATTAAAGCTGCCTTAACCGAATTTCAAGATTCCAATATATACTTACATAACTGATGTAATTTAGTTCAAATGCATGAAAGATATTATTTTTCTTTAAATATTTTAGAATTAATGCAATTACTTTTTATAATCTATTTACAAATAACTAATAAGTATTGTCAGATTATACTGACAGTATGCATCTACTAATAATTTGTATTAGTTTTCCTTACGCTTAGACATGAACTAAATCATGCCTTCATGGCTTCATAGTCCGAGTGTATTGACACACTCTTTATTTTCAGAACTACGTATAACATGTTATCTGCAACACACCTTTCTGGAACGCTATATATATATATAGTTTAAAAGCTTACACATTTTTCAAATCAATTAGTATTAACGATGTCCATCTTGTTACTATTTAATATATTGCTTAATATATTTCCATTCCATTCACATATTGTAGCTTCGATCAGTTTTCACTACATCTAAGCGGAATGAGCTAGTGACTTGTCTATTGTAGTTAATCATTAGAAGTTGTATTATATATTGTTATTGTCGTAATGCAATTATTAAATTACATATATACAGTAATACCTTTTAATTAAACGATGCATATTAATTTTCAGACGAGGATATTTATAGTGTTATTGTTTTACACTTGTCCCTGTGACGCTTTTTCTTTATTAATTTCCACTGAATCTGTTATAAACGCAAACCTAATGTGCTCCTAACAAGCAAGTCATGCCGTACATATTTATTATGATTACATCCTTATTTTCTTTTTGTTTTCCTGACAAAAGGCATCAGAAACCTTGCTATTAAAGCCAATGCATGTAATATATATTTATTGATCCGTACATTACAACAGATACATTGGAAATTTAATTTTCAATATTTTTATAATTCATTAAAGACTATATTTAATGGCCATTTTGATCTCACTTCAAATAATACATATTTTACAACCCCACTTTGTATTGCTATTATATATATATATATATATATATATATATATATATATATATATATATATATATATATATGATGAAAAATATATTGATTCCATTGTATTATATGAATGAAACTTTCTTATCTTCCCAAAATATTCAATAAATCAATTTGTTCTCCTAATGATTTTGCTAAATATTTATATTAATTTCGAACAAACATCCTGCCTTGTAATTTATCTTATTTTGCTCAAACTTATGCGTATATAATATTTTCTAATTGAGGGTTTCTGCTAGTTTAATAAATTTATGAATATATTATCGAAACGTTGTTTTCAGAATAAACAAAACAAATCAATGCGTTTGATATTAGCTGACATCAATGATATTATTTCGAGTAGCTAGGTTAGTAACATCACAATCAAATCCATCTCAAGGTAAGGTTTGATTCGACTATTTAAAGTTTGATTACATTCGCTTTGCTTCACGTTTGTCATCAGTGTTTGAAATTGTGAGTTAATTATCATTACACGACAACAATCGTTGGCTCTTTTATCCTCTAATCTAACAGATACCTACCTATGTTATCTAAATTTGAATATATTATATTACAGATTCCACATAACCGATTCTATATTGCTTCATTATGTTGAAAATCATAATATCTTTAATCTCACCTAAGAAACACTTGATATAGTTTCACCATAATATCTTTGATCTCACTTAAGAAACACTTGATACAGTTTCACTTTACTGTATTTTATATGGTGTATCTAAAACCATTGCATCGAACGCAAAAAACATTCGACGTCAAGGAGTATTAATTCTCTAACCGTTCACGGTTTTATACTTGTTTGTATTTTGGGCTGTGTTAACAGTTCTAATATTGTTTAGACATAATATATTTCATTTGCCTAACTTTTAAAAAACTTTAAAACCTGCCGAAACACTATTGCCTGTATTGTTTTCATTGGCAGTAATTGGGGCATGGAGAAGAAGTACAGTGTGTCAGTTGCAATGTGAATTAACTAACAGATACAGCTTAGCTTGAAAATGTCAGAAGTTATCTATGCTGGCACTGTCTTCGTTTCATAGATCCAGATTATTATTCTCGTTGAAGATGGGGTGCTTCGTAGCTTACCTCATGAGCTGCTAAAACCTATTTGCAAGTACTTTGTACAGTTTTAAGTGCAACTCAACTGAAAAATGTATGCTTTAAATATTGTTTTAAAATCAGCGTGCGTGGCACATTCAGAATGTATGTAAGATACATTCTACAGAATAAAGTGAAATGTAAAGACCTTGTTATAAATGAAAAAAGTATCTAATTCGTGCTTGTACTAATGCTATGGCAAAAGTATCTCTTGAAACGGAAGTTTATCAGAATATTAGTTAATTGTAATAGTATATCACAGTGACCATCGTTTGCTAATCAATCACGCAATGCTGATCAGACGTTTTAAACAACAGACAATCACTACGTTTTTCATAGGAAAACAGTTGCCAGACGTCATGGAAAAAACAGTTGCCAGATGTCATGGTAAATACTTTGCTTTGCCCATGGGTCTCCCTTGGCTGGTCATTTAGGAGTTTGTAGGTCTAATTACACGATCTGAAATCATATGTATTGGCCTGAAATTAAAATTGATGTTTCTAAATATTGTAGAACATGAAAATCCAGTCAAAATACATATAGGACTCATCTGAAACATATCCCTCCATTTGACGAACCATTAAGTAGACTAATGATTGATTGTCTTTATCCATTACATACAACAAAAATTATGTTGACGATAATATATGCGTGCACAAGATAGCCAGGGGCTTTTTCTTTGAGGAAGTTCAAACTAAAATGATAGTAACATTTTGCTAATGTTTTTCTTACTTGCACAATCCCCACAGCTACACCCCTTCCCAGTCTGTCCACTTTGATCACGGGCAAATGTTATGTTTGTAATGTGCTAATAAATTTTGAATGAGTTATGCATCTAACAGTTGAAATTATTTGCATATTACCCTGATAGATGAGAAGCTTTGTAAACATCCCATAACACTTTGAAGACTACGATTCAGATGTCTTACTTTGATACATGACAAGATTTTAATATTTGCATTTAGAGAATTGCTCCATTAATCTTTTGGAATGTCAAAGTAGTACGGTCTTTACAAAGTGAGAAAGAAAATAAGAGACTTACATTGCATCATTTATAATCATGGGTGGCGAAACTTGTCATAGAACATTTAATACTATTTTGGATTTAATTCACAATATTGTAAGCTACCGTTAATTGTTCGCCTTTTATTTTAAAGAAATTTATATGAATTGGGTGCTTTTAACATTTTCTTGTGACATCGTTTATGGGGGGGGGGGGGCCTTGTGCGTGTGTGAAGTTGCTGTCGTTGTTACGGCTGTCACATATGTTGTAGATAACCAAGTATGAGTGTGACTAACTCAGTGCTTAAATTCTGACCCTTTGAAGCTTTACATTCCCATGTAGCAATAGGGAGTTCATGAACTGTCTTCACAATTACATAGTCGTACATGCTAAAGCAGTTTATCAAACTGACATCAGACTTTTGCAGGCAAACCTCAGTGAAATTACTTTCTCTTTTACAGTTATTATGTGTTTCTAAAATCGGTATTGATATAAGGCGAATTGTTGTGCAGTTGAAACAAGTACGATGTTGCAAATGTTAATGTACCGATATACTTCTTCATATAATGTGTTGGATTTCGTTTTATTTTATTAGAAAAAATATTGCGTTTAAAATAGTATAATGTACATTAGGTTTAGCATTTATTAAAATAAGTTAAATTCATTTTTACAGAGTAACCAATACTAATATTTCAAAGAGCAATTAATTAATTATATTTTTGTAAATTATGTTTGCATATTATAGATTGACTATTTTTTTCTTTTATGCATCTGAACTTCCAGGAAGTAAAAATAGACAAGAAGAAACGATACAAATCATGACAAGAATTAAAAATCATACATAACACAAAACAAAAAGTAAGCAGTTGTCATCCATATATTGTATATTAACAAATCACACAAATTGTATCAAATTATTATTAAAATACATGTTTAATTACACAGGCAACCAATATTTAATATCTAGGTAGATTTTAATGATTTCTCGCGTATAATTGTCATGTAAAGTTATCATGTAAAGTTAAGTAACATTCCAATCACTAATAACTTAGTCTGATAAATGCATTGACAACTGAAATGAAAGAAACAGCCAACATGAAACATATTAAAGCTATCACAACAATATAGATTGGTACAACGACATGATTTTTCGAACCATCCAATATTAGGTAATTAACACCCGATGATAGAAATTTACCACCATGATCACTTAACTGGCACAATCACCTCAACTTCGTTTACATTCAGGACAGGTCAGCATCTTATTTGTTCCTGCATGACCTCGACTACTATATTTGTATATCTTCGGCAAATTTTCTATGATGCTTTACCGAAAACTGCCATAAGATTACTGTGTTACAGCTCAAACAATTTTTTTATTTTTGTTTTCGTTGGAGCATTAGTATATATTCAGCATTAATATTAAAGTTGCGATTAGTTGTTTGTCATTTTGTTTATAACCAGTGTGTCATTTCTTACTAGATTATTGTTAACAATTTAGTTATTGGTGTCATTCAAATTTACAATAACCATCCGCAGCGGTGACATTCTTGTAACTCGTGATACTGCGAGCACTAAATTTGACAACTAGATAGATTATCAAGACTCAAATAACTGTATAAGTAATAGTTATCCCCTGAGGTGAGTGGACTGTCATTTGCTGATACTAATGTTCATGGAGATTTGTCAGAGCGCAATGCATCCTCGACAACGCTGATAGTAAATAGAAGAATATAATTTAGCACATGACTCACCCGGTACAATATTGTCATTATTCTGTCGTCGTGTATCAGCTGGTCTATACAATAACGGTACATTCAATTTGGAAAACATTTAATTTTGTAACTTTAGTAATTGGTGTTAAAGTGTATCAATAACTATCGTTCTACTTGCCACTATCAAATCGTTTGGTCTCCACAAATTCCACAAATCGTTTATGGACGTTTCTGAAATTATTTCGCGTATTATTTCGCACTGAATTGTATTCAGTTTTATATGATTCATTCCTTAAACATCTTTAATTCTGGATCAAGACCTAAATGATCATCACTTATCTGTTTGTACTAATTTCCAAAATCCTCCAACCATTCATGCGGAGATTATCTAACAAATGATGATGGTATACCGTGCTCACCACATATGTTCATAACTGTATTCTTTAAAAATAACCAATAAAGAAACATTCTAATATATCTAGCTACACTGTGCATGTTTCATTCCAAATTACTATTCCAGATATATTATATATTTCTCACCCATTCGATCCATTTAACCCCCTTGTACCAACAAATACTCTGATAAGTAGATGACTTTACTCCTCTCTGTTTCATTTATCTCGCGAGTCTAGGCGTTAGTGTTAAGACATCTAAATCCTAATTATGTATACCAATTTCTATCCCTCTAGTTGTTTTAATGCAACTACCAGGTCCATCTAGATAAGCGGTATTAAGTCTGGATACTGGATCGGATACAGATGGAGCAGACGACAATTCTGATATGTGATTAATACGATACATATCATCGATTTGAACATCTGCTAATGTAGAATGTAGAATAATTATATAACGTTTCTTCTTTTATTCTCCACGATTCCCACAGTACAACGGCGTTTGTAAAGCAAGTCACTAATTATGAAATATTTTCGATTTAAAATGAATCCGTTGCTACTCATATTGTTGTGTCAGGGAATATATTTATCATAGCAAGTTTATAAAAACGTAAGCGATCATTGATGACCTTAAATGTGTATATTGCAAATAGTCGTCATCGATGTAGCAAACAATTGTACCTAATTGTGTTCCGTTAGACAAGTAAACATTTTCTTGACTTATAAATATATTGTTCGCTGTTGCATATATGATTAAACATTGGCATTCATCAGTATTAATTAGAATTATTCGTGCATAATGATGCTTATGATCATATGCTCCAACTTGACTAAAATTACCGTTTATTCTTCTACCGAGATCGTTTGACGATCTATCATAATCGTGTGATAACCAAACTTCGGTCTGCTTCCAATACAATATAACTGATTCACTGACCGTCAGCGATATCAGTATTTTACAACCAATGATATAACGTAATAAAATTATTGGGGCCCAACGTTTAGCAAACCAAACATAACAGGTCGGATGCAGACTATTACCGATTTCGACTCATATTATTCGAGCGACTCCAGTAAGATCAAAATCAATTATTCATCCATTAATCACCATTCTTGTCATTTCATGCATGGAATGTTTAAAACATTCTTCCATCACTGATAAACTTCATGGACAACACCCAACCATATCAACCGCAATAACATAGTTATAATCGTATTTAGTTTTTCACAGTCCGTATTCACAACAGTTTAGATGCACTCATTTGAGGTATTCAGCTTGTGTTGATTTCAACGAAGTATTCTCTCTTGCAGTTTGGGCTGCAACTGACGGAATGGTAAACAGTAGCTTAGCAACACGTCAATATTATCGGTTGAAAATTTCTGCGCAATACGTCTCATCATTTCGTGGAGAGAACCTAACTGGTATATTTTACAGTTAGTTGGAAGAATTGTATCATATTTTCATCACTTTGAAATAGCCAAACTGATATAATTTTGTTTTTACTTATTTCGTGAATATCATCAAATATTATTCCACCAGAGTTTTGGGGGGTAGAATCCTACGGTTCGATCTCGTGGAAATATCGTTGTTGCATAAGTCTACCTGTGCGCATTATGATCAATGACATATATTAGAGCTTCTCCTTTGATATAATTTATTGAATCGTATTAAATCTCTCCGGTTTTCAATTATACTGATATTGGGAATTATAGCGGGTTTTTATTCTAACTTAGATCATTAATTGTAGGTCAGGTGTGATTAACTGATTCACCCCACTATCATTAAATCTCGTCTTTTGTCCATTTCCACGCATCGAGTTTGTAAAATGTTATATTATTCGCTCAGCTACATAGTTCATCCTTGACTCTGTCTATAATGAAAATGTCAGTGGAGCAATATCAGTAATATCAGGTTTATCATTAGCTGATAAATCCCATAAACAACCGCGGTTACAGGGTATGCCGTATATAATATGGTTCATCAATCCAAATCAAATCCCCGGTTCAGAATGTTTACTTGAAAACTAGGGTCACGTTTCTCAAGGCTAATCCACACAGTATAATCTTTTCCTGATTGCAAAATAAAGTATATTCTGAAAATATGTCTTTGATTGTTAAGATAACCAAAACCTGTTGTCGCACGTTTGTCGTTCATTCTAACGTCAATGACTTTGTCATCACTTATAATTTTGAATATGGACCATCATCATGAATTTATTTTAACACTCTGAATAATATTATTCAGATTATTAACCGAACTCTCCTTTGACAGTTAAGAGCTATTCTGTCAAGGTCAAATTCTGTTTCAACTTTCCAAGGATTGATTGTGGAAAACTCCTCCATATGATAAATAAGACACATATTTGAATATTATATATTTAAGAACTCAAATAAAGAACCAGTGTAGGTGGCTGATGATATGGTCTACAATCCTTTGTTACAAATCCTGTGTGAATGAAGTCTGTGGACAGCATTTACAAAATGTACGTCGAGGGAGAGTCTTGGTCCTATACAGTGTTTACAATGTGGTATGGGGGTTAGAGGAAAAACACAATTGAGTGTACAATATAGAGAGCTGATGCTATATTATGATTATTGTGAAAAGGCTATGAGAATCCTT
Source organism: Unio delphinus (assembly GCA_029339505.1). Taxonomy (NCBI): domain Eukaryota; kingdom Metazoa; phylum Mollusca; class Bivalvia; order Unionida; family Unionidae; genus Unio; species Unio delphinus. The sequence goes on from JAQISU010000294.1 coordinate 278,630, forward strand.
GAAGATTACTCATACATATTATATTACTTCAAATGAGATAAGAATTTATAAGACATCACACCATCAATAATTATGAAGCAGCTCGTGATGCAGTGTCTATTGAAAAAAGCCATTCGGTGTGTCAGTAACTCTGGTTATCTCAGAATTACTGCTCGGGAAAACATATCTTTATCACAAATTTACATTCGATAATTATTTTCGGAGTAATCATGGATGGTCTTGTGATGAATCACATTGACTGCAACGAATTGGATAATTCTCTTTAAGATCTACAAGCTGTTACAAAGAGGGAAAACTGCAAAAAAGGAAGCTGAAAGAAATCTAAAAATATTTGCGAAGAGGCTGGTTTGATCCATCAGCACAGAGATGGACGAATCATTAATATTTCAATCAATGTACGCAGTCTGCAAGTATTTTGATATTAACCTAAGTGCGGTACAATATGTCGCAGAACATATAGCCAAATCTTCTCTCTCTAAACGATCTGAACAAAGATTGAATGTTCACTATTGCTGAAGAAAGATATCTAACCAGAATTAACATTATTTACGGGAATTAACTCTGTAATGAATCTGTATTATCTTGTTAAGGAAATAATTGCGTAGTGTTGTAGAGTTATTTAGTTTTGAATGTCTATCTGTATGTGCCATATGTCTGTCTGTTTGTCTGTGTGTGTATCTGCTGTACGTCTGTCTGTCTGTATGTATGTCTGTATGCACGTATGTCTCTCTGTTTGGTTGTCTCTATGTTTGGCACTCTTTCTTCCTGGCTGTCCGTATGTCCGTCCGTCCGTATGCATGTATGTATGTATGTATGTATGTATGTATGTATGTATGTATGTATGTATGTATGTATGTATGTATGTATGTATGTATCTATGTATGTATGTATGTATGTATGTATGTATGTATGTATGTATGTATGTATGTATGTATGTATGCATGTATGTATGTCTGCACGTATGTCTCTGTTTCGTTGTCTCTATGTTTGGCACTCTTTCTTCCTGCCTGTTCGTGTGTCCGTCCGTCCGTATGCATGTATGTATGTATGTATGTATGTATGTATGTATGTATGTATGTATGTATGTATGTATGTATGTATGTATGTATGTATGTATGTATGTATGTATGTATGTATGTATGTATGTATGTATGTATATGTGTGTGTGTGTCTGTCTGTCTGTACGTCTGTATGTCTGTATGTCTGTATGAATGTATATATGTATGTATGTACCCATGACTATGCATATGTGGGATTCACAAATGGTCGTTTAAATAAAACTAATAAAGCACGATCATTTGGTCGTCTTGCAATAAATGGATTTTTTCCAGCAGTGTTTTTACCATCCTTTGCATGCATAATAGAAGTGCCTGCCGATCTTTTATAATCGTCGGAATATATCGCTAGTCCTATTATTGTTGTGGCCACATCAACACCACGTTCTATCGACTCAATTTCTTTTCCATCAATAGATATCTTGCACTCTCAAATAGCGCCATGATACCATTATTAACAAACCAACTTGAGCATCAACTTGATATAGTGGATCATCATGACCAGCATCACTTGTTACAAATTCTCCTTCTACTTCGATCAACGCTTCACACGGTATAAAGTATTTACTGGTATCATGAACTTGAAGTTCAATTCTTGATCGAATATTTGGTTGTACTGCGTGATAGGCATAGTATTAATAATCACGTACGGAATCATTCTTGAGCACTGGGGCGTCCATATTAAACGCTGTATCAGGTGACCGTTTGAACATTTTATTATATATCCATTGATCTAAATCGTCGTCGTCGACCACGTCGTCGTTTTTTAAGCCACTTACCGCTCTCATATTTGCGATATCATCTTGGTCACTTGCTGTCAATGATGGAGTTGTGAACGAAGTTGTCAATGATGATAACTTTTTATCTACTGCGTTATTTATTATTTTACTAACACTTGCAGGCATGTCTTGTGTAGATGGTAGTGGTCCCAATGACGACGTCGCTGGTGGTTTCCTTCGCCACCGAACTAGCGCTGTTAGTTTATCCTTCGCGGCTGAAAACGCTTTCCCGGCAACATCTCCAATACCACTAATACCTTTTTCACGAAGAACATCAATGGCTTTCATTGATAATTGTTTTGCTAGCGGTGCTACTTTTGGAGCCATTCTTGCAAATAACCCTGCAATTGTATCACCGAGACCATCACCATAAAACGCTCTATGAATAGGCACTCGTGAATTTACTACGTAGACGCTGGTTTGTTTATCATGGTTGTAGTGTATGATCATCTTATTTAAATGCAATTTATCTGATCGCAAAATCCTACGGATTTTCGATAAAGTCATCAAATTAAAACTTTGTAGGATTTTCAGTCACTATGATAATCCGTAGGATTTTCAACTAACTCATCAATGAAATCTCGATATATATCAATATCCATGATACCACCTTGAAATAAACGCCTACAGATATCAGCTTCTTCATTTATTATTTCCGGTGAGTTATTTCCAGCTCGTTTCCTTGATATGGGAACTTCTAATCGTGCTATATCACTGAGAATATATTTTAGGACAACTAACTTGACCACCACCTGAAAATGTCTTTTGATATCTATTTCCCTTTTTACCAGGTGCACCTTGCTCACGAGATAATTCATCCAGTGATGTATCGATTTCTTCTAAATTATCATCATCATCCAATTGATGGTCATATTGTCTTCTTTGTCTTCGTGTTGGTGTTATCTGGAGTTTTCTTTCTTTTCTTTTATAATCATCAATTTCTCCTTTGAAGGTTTTATACTCCTTCCTTCTCCTATATAAACCCCCCATTTTATTTTATACAACTCATCAGCCTAATCATTGAGTGATATACGGCTCGTCTTTATACTCGTCTGTTAAAAACTCCTTTCTTGAATAATAGTTGTCAATAACAAAATCGCTTAACACGTAATACTTTTGTTGTAATTTTATTATAGCCTCCTCCGTAAATTTATCCACAAAAGAAGGATCAATCATTTTTTTTGTTAACAACGCTGATGTTTTTTTTCAGTTTCTTTTGCTATTTATTTAAGTACAGGAAGTAGAGATGTTTCTTTCCTTGATCCTTCTTTAGGAATATCTCCATATATAGCTCGCTCAGTGGCTGATATTACCCCTTCGTTGCCGTTGGAATTGGTCTAAACAACTGTTAAGATTCTACAGAAAAATCGGTCTGAAGAATTTGTCTAGCTTGAAGGTTTTCCCGTACGGAATTGCATACGGGTATATACTTTATATTTGACTCTAATCTTTCCCTCGCTAATTTAGTTGAAATCCTAGACTTTTCAATTTTGAAATTTCAGTTATGATTTCATATATATCCTTAGAATTAATATTATATATAATAAAAATATATTTCTAGACGGTACAATGCCATTAATACGGTTTTAGGTAGTTTTAAGGCATACAGTACGGCACAAACAACCCCAAATCGAGTGTATATGGCGGTTGTACATAAAGGACGGCACAAACAACCCCAAATCGAGTGTATATGGCGGTTGAACATAAAGGACGGCACAAACAACCCCAAATCGAGTGTATATGGCGGTTGTATAATACACAAAGGACTATATATAATGAATGATGTCAATGAATGATGATAACATTCTTCATTAAAACTGGAACCACATATCCTCCACAAAATCACCCTGCGTTGAATGAAAAAGTCATTCACACCACGGCGTGGTGTGGTTGCAGTTTGAATTTCTGGTGTTGACTCACGCCCAATTAAAACCATCTGTAGGTACCGTTGGCAATAATGCCTCTTACGGGGTTCGAACCAAGGGCTCCAGTATTGAGCTAACTGTTCTTATATACAGGCATACTTTTTGAATATAATATATAGTTAATACAATCAATAGCGAACATGTGTGATGTACAATGAATGGATTATTTACAATGAATGACGTCAATGGCGTGGTATTGTTATCGATCACAGGCCAAAGCTGAATGAATGAATGAATGAATGAATCCATATACCTTTCCTGTACTTTTAACAACATTGAAACATAACCGAATACTTGAAAGAAAAAAAAACACACAAACAATATAATTGTTTGTAAAACACTATGTATTTGATTCGTTTTCTTACAAAATCGATTATATTTCCGCTGAGAATCATGATAAATAAAAATCAATAATAAAGTAAAATCGTTAAACCTCATTGAGATCCATAACTCTTTCATAAGCCGTACACATACCCGTACGATTTATCCCCCGCTGGTCTTAACATGAAAATAATACATAAACAAATTTAATTGTTTGTTCAGTCTTTCTGGAAATCGCAGATCGGGTTATTCCCTTTGCTACTTTTCGTACTGAGGGTGCACAAATATCAAAATATCTACCGGCTTTAGACATTGATTGAACTATTTTTTCTTCGTTAGTTACTGTATTAAATGATTTACAGATCTCTTCCCAATTGATTTATAAGTACCTGTTCCTCCTCGTTTGGCATTCTCACTCTGTGTAACAGCTTTTAGATTATCCAATTTGTTATTCTAAGGATTGGAATCAATGTGATCGATAACAAAACCATCCTCGATCAATCCATTAAACAGCTCGAAGACGAATCTGTGACAGTAATATTACTTCTTTCCAGCGCCAAACTTCAAATACTCCATACCATTGTAAACACCAGCTAGTTTCTTCAGTATGTAATGTCTGACAATACCATCACGGGATGCCTGATAATCGCTGATCACATGGTGTAGTCGGAATTCTTGGTTCATTCAATACACATAATATTATTTGTCTAATTCATTATTTAGTTGAATTATTACATTACTTTAGAATCTTTCAATGTAATCTTGTGGTGTTCTTATAACTCTGTCAGGGACGCAGACAGAGTCATAGGTAGAGTCATTGATGGTGTTTTTAGCTCTTTTATCGTAATAACGCTTCAACTCTCTGTACCTCTATACACCGTAACTGAGACACAACTGCGATTTTCCTCTCACCCCTATCCCACATATTATGCAAGGAATCGGACCAAGGCTTCCTCGACGAAAGCTTTGCATATGATGCCCACATAATTCCTTTCTGCATGATTTGTTACACGGGGTTACTGATCCAATCATGAGCCATTTGCAATGATTCATTATATAATATGTTCTCTATTTAAATACTTGTTTTAATTATAGCATGAAGGAGTTTGAGAGATTATCCAAAATTAAGCCCTGAAAAAATGCTAAATTCAATCTCGATAGAGTCTCTCATACAGCAAAGAATCTAATAAGTGATAGAACCATATTGGGTAAAATCCGTAATTGTTTTAATGAATTCAAGCGTGATGGAGCATCTCATTGTCGGTCAACATTTCAAATTGATGGTAGCGTTGATGCTACCTTGAATGATGAAAGCGCAGCAGTGATAATTTCACATCTTGGGCGAGAAAGTATTTTTTTAGAGTGAAATTCATTATCCGTTCAGACACGGGAGATTGGATTATCAGAGATAAATTTGAACCAATCTGGAAAGATAAAAGAACTGTCACTAAGAGTCGAGATTCCAAACCAGGAATTCTGACTGGAATTGACATATCATACTACCAGAGATCTTATCCTGTAACAGCAGTTGTTTATGGGTTATATCCTTTAAATGATAAACCGAGTATTGAAAAACTAAAACCCATGAAACTATCATTGCTGAATTGTGTAGCAGAACGAATAATAGAACACTTCACAAATGCGCTGCGTGGAAATAAATTGACCGAACTAAGACGCAAAAAAAATAAACGAATGGGGACTAACATTAAAGGAGCACGGGGCGACAATTCAAAATGTGGCAGAGTTAGAACGAATACAAAAATTCCCAATACCGGTAACGACGATAACAGGAGAAGTATTATATGAACCGAAATATAAATCGAGAGGAGCTCCAATAAAAATTATGGATCATAAAGAACATTCGTGGACACCTGCAGTAACAATATTTCCGCGGAATAGAACAATAAAATATATACCCGCGGAGTTCTCTGGAGAAAAATTATTTGCTTTTACTTAGCAGTTGAGTAAAAACGATTCTGTGTCAGTGTGGTAATATCACAGGTGTGAGCACGAATAAGATCATTTTAATCAATTTGTAAGACCCAATGGAGAATTATACTGCACTGAAGCCCACCATGACGCGATGAAAAAAACTAGCTAGTAGTTTTTGAAGAGAACACGACGAACAATTACTAACAAACTGTTTTACAATTCCGTCAGTTGCAGCTCCTTTTGCGAGAAAGAGAAACACGTGGAAACCAACAAGAGCTGAATTTCTCACAGACGTCAAATCGAGCTGCGTGGATTATGGTCATGGCAGATTATGAATACAAAATATGACCCCAAAAATATTATTTCGGTTGATATAGTCGCGTGTTATCCCGGGAGTTTTCTCGTGTACGGAGAATGCGCTGAATACTTTAAGCGATTTTGACATCCCTCACATGAAATGACTCGTGTTGCGATTAATGGACCACTACCTGATTTTGATTTAACTGCTGATCACAGGATGCGATTGAAATTCTTGGTTCATTTATATACTATAATATCATTTGTCTATTTCACTATTTGGTTCAATTATTACATTACCTGGAAATCTTTCAATGTAGTCTTGAGGTGTTCTTATGATTTTATCCTTGACGCTGTCAAGGACCGAGTCAAGGACAGAGTCATTGATGAAGCTTTTAACATAAGCTTTGATGGAGTTGCTAACGGAATCTTCGATTCTCTTATCATATTAGCGCTTAAGCTCTCTGTATCGAGTACCACCACAACTGAGACACAACTGTGATTTCACTCTCACACCTGCCCCACATCGGATACAAGAAAGCGGACCTGCGCTTCCAAGACGTACGCTTTGCAATGACATAAACATAATTCATTTTTGCATGATTTGTTATTAACGGTTACTGATCCTATCATATGCGATTTGCAATGTTTCATTATAAAATACATTCTTAATTTAAATACACGTTTTATTTATAATATGAAGGAGTTCGAGAGATTATCGAAAATTACGCCTTGAAAAAATGATAAATTCAATATCGATAGTCTCCACTGATACACCAAAGGGTCTAATAAGTGATAGAAGCATGATAGGTAAAATCCGTGAGGGTTGTAATGAATTCAAGCGCGATGGAGCATCTCACTGTTGGTTGACAATTCGAATTGATGGTAGTGTCAGTGCTACAATGAACGACGAAATAGCAGCAGTGATAATCTCACATCTTGACCAGAAACAGTATCTTTTTAGAATGAATTTCATTATTGCTCAGAAACGGGAAATTGGATTACACGTGACAAATTTGAACCCATTCTGAAAAAAAGAGAACTGTGATTGTGAGTCAGGATTCCAAACCAGGATTTCTGACTGGGATTGACAAACCGGACTACGAGAGATCCTATCCCGTAACCGCAGTTGTTAATGGGATCTATCCGATGAATAATAAACCGAGTATTGAAAACTAAAACCAATGAAATATTTGTCGTTGAATTGTGTAGCAGAACGAATGATAGAACACTTCACAAATGCGTTGCGTGGACACAAGCTGACGGATCTAAGACGTAAAAAATAAATGAATGAAAATTAACAGTTAGGAAGAACGGGGCAACGATTCAAGATATAACCACATTAGAAACGTCATTAAAATTCCCAATAACCGTAATGACGATAACAGGCGAGATATTACAAGATTCTAGACATAAATGAAATGGAGCTCCAATTAAAATTATTGACTATAACGAACACGCGTGGATATCCTCATTCACAATATTTCCGCGGGATAGAACCGTACAATGTCTACCCGCAGAGCTCTCCGGGGGAGAATTCTCTGAGGAGAAATTATTTTATTTTATTTATCAGTTAAGTAAAAGAGATCCTGCTTGAAAACGAAGAGGGTAAATTCGATCAATTTGTAAGATCCAATGGCGAATTATATCGTACTGACGCCCTCCATAACGAGATGAAAAAATTGACTAGTGTTATTTCAACAGAACACGACGAACAATTATTAACAAATTGTTTCACAATTTTGTCAGTTGCAGCTCATTTTGCGAGAAAGAAAAATATGTTGAAACGAAGAAAAGCTGAATTTTTATCACATATCAAATCAAGCTGCATCGAGTACAACCATGGTGGATTTTGGAGTACAAATTACGACTCCAAAAGTATTATTTCCGTTGATATGGTTGCGTGTTATCCTGGGAGTTTTCTCGGATAAGGAGAATGTGCTGAGTACTTCAAAAGATTTGGACATTCCACACATGAAAAGACCCGTGCTGCGATTAATGGACCACTGCCCGATTTTGATTTAACTGGATTCGCTCGTGTAGTATCATTTGAAACCGCTGAAGGACTTCATCCGTGTTGTTATGTTTGGATTGGTAGACATATATCTGAAAAACACTTTATGCCAATAGTGTTATTACGGTATATGATTGATTATAAAATGCTGATTAAGCTAATTATCAGTGAAGCAATTATATCAGATCGAGCGCAGACTCTGGTCCGGTTACCACAACCCGATAGTCTAGATAGTATAATCAGCGAAAATAGAAAACAATTCCCCGATCTCGATGAAGAATATATCGTGAATTGGTCCAAATAGATATTTGAAGTTAGTAATAAACAAGCAAAAGATCTCGGTAGAAAAATAATTGGTAAATTCACTCAAGGTGGAAACAAATACGACAATAAACGATATTTGTCACGGTTCTTTATATACAGCGTTGACAACGATTTTATAATCGCCGATATAGCATCTAAAGGTGTATACGTCGATCGTAAAGACGCTTTCTTTTCCAATGGAACAAAATTTGGTACAATTGTTACTTACAACGATGGATACAATCTTCAGTATATACATTTGAGGGCGTTTATACTGGTTTATGCTTCTATTAGTTTATTTTCAATGATAAATAGATTTCCTGACAATACGGTTCTAGTCGCCACTGATTCATTTTAAGTAAACGTTAAAGATAGCGAAGCAGTGGCTAAATTCACATAGTCCGACGAGAGTTCGGGATCATGGAGAAGTAGAAAAGAAATACCGTGTGATTATTCCAAATCAGCAGATGTTACAATTGAAAACAATTACTTGAAAAATAATCAGATATCATAACTATCTAATGCACCGTCGTGTTCCGATCCAATATGTAGATATAAAACCAGTTTCTTTAACGGCTGTGGTGGATCAGGGAAGACGACTCGTGCGATTGAATTATTTCGAGGGAAATCAAACATGATTATGCTAACACCGACCCAAAGACTTGCAAGAGAGATGAAACAATGAGGAATTAATGCATGTACTTATCATAGTTTCTTTCGTTGTAAAGATGTCTAATTGACTCCTGATCGAATGGGCGAGAAATTTATTCCGGAAGTCATCATTTGGGATGTGATATGCACGGTGTCGTTAGATGTATTACAAAAGTTCTTGATTGCCTCTTGCTAGCGAATACAAAAGTGATAATGTGTGGTGATCATGGTCAACCACACCATTTGTCGGTTTGTCTCCACATAATTGGCTAAAGAAATTTGTACACTATTAGGAAAAAATTAGTACCGATCATAGAGCACTTGATGAACAATTACGGGAGTTCAAGAAACTAATCAGATTACAACCGGATAGAATCCAGTGTGAAACAGCTCGTGAAATAATTTCGGAAAACACATTCAATGATTTGTGGGAAGCGTGGAGACCAAACGATAGTGGCAAGTAGAAAAATAGTCAGAGACACACTTTGGATGAAGTTATTTAGTATGCATAAAGAAAAATGTGCAACACTTCCAGTACCGGTGTATTATAGACCCAAGGATACACGATGACAAAATATCGAAGTTGATATTCCAGGCCTGACAAAGTCAGGGACAGAAAAGCAAATTCTCGTGTTAAATGATATTGTGCTGGTTGATATTATGGTCGTCGAAGATGAATTGCGCGCTGATAAATACCCATGGACGCTAGGTTACGCAGCGACAATACTTTATTCAGAGGGACTATTATATTATGTATCTGAACTTCCAGGAGGTGTAAATATCCAAATATAAAATGATTTTTTATTGTTTGTGTACAACGGTAACAACAACTGAGTTTTACCACTCCCTGAAGGTCCGATGATATTCATCCGAATAGAGTCTGGTAACATTGGATGATGTTTTACTTGTTGTTTTGTTTAGCGCGGAAAAGTCAATTACTTCCATTAGATATAACTTAATAATATTATGGAGATATATTGTGTACAAAGTAAGAAACGTACACCAACTATTGACCCAACGACTGTTACCACAAAAAGCAAAGAAGCGGTCACCGGCAAATGTGAAATATGCGGGACAAACACATATCGATTAGTAACAACAACAGCGGTGGTGATATCGCCGCCAAGTTATCTAACTTCCGGGAACACCATGGGCAAAGCATCTAGGTGAAAAACACCTTCCAGGATATAGTTATTGTGGACCATAACACAACTATCGGAGCACTACATCGCGATCGTTGAATTGTTGAACGATTTAATCGCACACTTGCTGAGCTGTTATTTGGATATCAATACGCAAAGGAGTTTATTCAGGATAAACGATCCAGTGAATTGGTCAAGGGATTACCAGGTGTAATCACCGCGCTCAATAATGAGATTACTCTAACAATTAATATGAAACCTAACAACGCGATAAAAAAGAAGTATATACCAGTACAACAGCAAAATGATTTTCAAAACAACAAATTCTCGGCAAAATCACCGTTAGAGATTTATATGAACCAGGAGAGCTTGAAGGTGGCAAAAAAAGCTACGGATCCTATTTGGAGTATTACTGCACATAAAATATCTAGCATAACACGATCTACTGATAGACCGCCAGTCTAGATTGGATTCAACTGCACCTCAGCGAGGGTTTACTCGTGAACAACTACAAGTGATACCCGAGGATACTCAATTACCGGCGCGTGGTCTTAACTAGCACCTCTGCGACTGATGCACTCAAGACAAGTCAGCATCACATTATCTCTGGTATGACCAATACTACTATGTTTTCTGTCTACGGTAATTTGTCGAGAGTACTTATCCGACCAACACCAACTCATTATACAATTGCAACTCGTGCAGTGAGTATTCTGTTGTTGTTTCAGTGTAATTATTTATTCAAAATCAATGTCAATTTCTCTATTATTTTATTATCATGTTGTTTATTGTTACGTATATTTGATTTAAATAATTTATTTATAATTGTCTAATTTAAAATTGTCATTTTGGGTTTAAAATTCATTAATTGGGAGATTATTCCAGAAACACCTCTATGACCTATACTTTATTTGTAAACACAGGTTGACCTTGCTTGTTAACCTCATTATCTGAACTTGCTTCAGAGTGATAAACAGACCTTGGAAACGATTGGCTAAATCCAAGGACATCTTTTTATTTTTAGTTCTTGGGGGGGATGAAAAGTGAATGATTTTCTTCTGGATCATTCCATGTGTACGTTCTTTCTGTGATCTTCTGGAAAATCAAATGATCCCTTGTTTACGTAAAAAACAGAGATATAGACCATGTTTTAGAAGAAAGCTGTTCAGTAGAATCTCAGGGCTTTAAAGTAGTTGTGTTTTGATTTATATTGGAAATAATTTCAATTCGTTGGAGCAAGAGGAATTATTTTATTTATCTGGAAAAGAATATGTGCTCATAGATTTTCATTTGGATTATTATTAAAAACAAGAATCGACTAAATCACGTGACATCGTCGTCCATATTGGATTACATCTTCAAGATTCGATCCGGGAACTATTAGGACATTTACTTATCAGGACTCTTGCAATTCCATTAGTGGATTATTTTTGTGAATTCTATATTGGATTATTTTTGGACTTGATTATCTAAAACCGTAAGTTTATACATTTCCTTTTTTATGAAAATATTTGTACTTAATAAATTTCTTGTTAAATTTTACAAGCTTGTAAGTTTTCACCCTTTCTGTATTGCTGCTTATTCGAGCCTGAGCACGTAACATTATAACCAAGGAATTTTGTATGATTATATCATTGCTGACAATATATCATTGATTGTTGTGTCATTATAATCTAATACAACTCTTCGATGTTGATTTATTCTTCGTACTCTGGATAATGCAAGATAAACTAAATTTGACCACTCGATGCGATTATCTATGATCCAAACAATTGTATCGGATATAGACAATCCCTGTGAAGAATGTATTGTCGTTGCGTAACCTAGCGTCCATGGGGATTTATAAGCGCGCAATGCATCTTCGACGACGTTCATATCAACCAGCACAATATCATTTAACACGAGAATTTGCTTTTATGTCCCTGACTTTGACAGGCCAGGAATATCAACTTAGATATTCTGTTTTCGTGTATCATTGGTTCTATAACACTGCGGTACTGGAAAGTTGCAAATTTTTCTGTATGCGTGTTAAATAACTTTATCTGAAGTGTGTCTCTGACTATCTTTCTAATTGCCACTATCAAATCGTTTGGTCTCAATTCATTTAATGGTGTTTCCGAAATTATTTCACGGGCTATTTCGCATTGGATTCTATCCGGTTGTAATCTAATTAGTTTCTTAAACTCGCGTAATTGTTCATCAAGTGCTCTATGATCGGTGCTACTTTCTGCATAATAGTCTACACAATTTTTTCAGCGAATTATGTGGGAATAAACCGACAAATGGTGGTGGTTGACCGTTATCACCACACATTATCACTTTGTATTCGCTAGCAACAACCACTCGAGAAATGTTTGTAATACATCTAACGACACCGTGCATATCTCATCCCAAATCATGACCTCAGGAATAAATATTTCACCCATTCGAACAGGAATCCATTCGTCGCCTTTCCATCGAAAGAAACTGTGATAAGTACAAGCATTAATTCCTCCCTGTTTCATCTCTCTTGCAAGTCTGTGGGTCGGTGTTAGCACAATCAAGTTTGATATCTGTCGAAATAATTATATCACACGAGTCGTCTTTCCTGACCCACCGCAGCCGTTTAAGTAAACGGTTTTATATTTGCATAATAAATCAGAACACGACGGTGCATTAGATAGTTCTAATATCTAATTATTTTTAAAGTAATTGCTTTCAATCGTAACATCTGCTGATTTGGAATAATCGCACGGTTTTCGTTTTAAATTCTCCATGAACCCCAACTCCCGTCGGAATTAATGTATTCGGTCATGATTAGCTATGTTTCACGTTTATATAAAATGAATCAGTGGCGACTCTACCCGCGATATCAGGAAATCTATTTATCATTGAGAACAAATTAATAGAAGCATAAGCCAACAGAGACGCCCTCAAATGTGTATACTGAAGATTATATCCGTCATTATAAGTAACAATTGTACCGAATTTTGTTCTACCGGACAAAAAAGCGTCTTTACGATTTACCTATATACCTTTAGATGTTACATCCGCGAATATAAAATCGTATTCGACATTATCTATAATCAACCGCAAAGAATATCGTTTATTGTAGTATTTTTTTCTCCACCCTGAGTGAATTTACCAATTATTCTTCTACAAAGATCTTTTGCTTGTTTACTTCTAACTTTAAATATCTCTTTGGACCATTTCACGATATATTCATCGTCAAGATCGTGGAATTGTTTTCCATTTTCGCTGATTATACTATCTAGACTATCGGGTTGTGGTAAGCAGACCTCAGTAATAACAATATTGGCATTCATTGTTTTTCAGATATATGTCTACCATTCCAAACATAACAGCATGGATGAAGTCTTTCAGCGGTTTCAAATGAGAACACACGAGCGAATCCAGTTAAATAAAAATGTGGTTTTGGTCCATTAATCGCAACATGGGTCATTTCATGTATGGGATGTCCAAATCTTTTGACGTATTCAGCACATTCTCCGTACCCGAGAAAACTCCCAGGAAAGCATATCAACCATATCAACCGAAATAATACTTTTTAGGTCATATTTTGTATTCCATAAACCACCATGGTTGTACTCGATTTAGCTTGATTTGATATCTAATAGAAATAAAGTGCATGTTGGTTCCCACATGTTTTTATTTAATAATAATGAGGACTTTTTATATCGCCTAATCTTTAAAAGCTCTAAGCGCTTTACACCATCAATAATGATATGACTACACTACAGAAGAACATATGACAAAAACAATGAAATTGGAAAACATAAAAAACATGCTGAAAATATGTAAGATACAAAACATGATTAGGTCCCTATGTTGTATTTTCATTCTCGCAAAATGAGCTGCAACTGACACAATTGTAAAACAATTTGTTAATAATTGTTCGCCGCGTTCTGTTGAAAAACCACTAGCCTTTTTTTTTATCCCGTTGTGGAGGGTTTCGGTACGGTATAATTCGCCGTTGGGTCTTACAAATTGATCGAATTATCTCTCTTCGTTTTCAAAACTGTGATGTAACCACTGACACAGGATCGTTTTTACTTAACTCGTAAATAAAATTTAAAAAAAAAAATTCTGAGAATTCTGGGCAGAACTGCACGGGTAAATATTTTATTGTTCTATCTCGCGGAAATATTGTTACTGCAGGTGTCCATGCATGTTCGTTATGATCAATAATTTTGAATGGGGACCCTCTTGATTTATATTTCGGTTCATATAATACCTCTCCTGTTATCGTCGTTACCGATATTGGAAATTTTAGCATTCGTTCTAGTTATGCCACGTTTTGAATCTTTGCTTCATTTTCCATTACTGTTAGTAACCATTCATTTTTTGTTTTGCGTCTTAGATCCGTCAATTTGTTTCCACGCAACGGATTTGTGAAGTGTTATATTATTTGTTCTGCTACAAAATTCAACGACGAATATTTCATTGGTTTTAGGTTTTCAATACTCGGTTTATTATTTATCGAATAGACTTCATAAACTGCTGTTACAGGATAGAACCTCTCGTAATACGGTTTGTCAATTCCAGTCAGAATTCCTGGTTTGTAATCATGACTAACAGTAACAGTTCTCTTTTCTTTCAAAATTGGTTCAAGTTTGTCTCGAATAATCCAATTTCTTGTTTCTGAACGGATAATGAATTTCACTCTAAAAACATATTTTTACTGGCAAAGATGTGAAATTTTCACTGCTGCTCTTTCGTTGTTCATGGTAGCATCAACACTGCCATCAATTCGAAATGTCGACCAACATTGAGATGCTCAATCGCGTTTGAATTTATTAAAACAATCACGGATTTTACCTATCAAGCTTCTATCATTTTTTTGACCCGTTGGTACATCAGTGGAGACTCTGTCGAGATTGAATTTAGCATTTTTCTAAGGCGTAATTTTTCATAATCTCTCGAACTCCTCCATATTATAATATAACAAGGATTTAAATAGAGAATTTTTATATAATGAATCATTGCAAATGGCTTATGATCGGATCAGTAACCGCCTGTAAGAAATCATGCAGAAATGAATTCTGTGGATATCATTTACAAAGCGTACGTCGTGGAAGCTTAGGTCCGCAACCTTGTATCCGATGTGGGGTAGGTGTGAGAGGAAAAACACAATTGTGTCTCAATTGTGGTGGCAAACAATAAAGGGAACCAAAGCTTTCTTATGATAATATAGTTAAAAACTCCATCAAAGATTCCGTTAAAAACTCCATCAATGACTCGGACTGTGTCCTTGACAAACTTCCTTGACTCTGTCAAGGATGATTCATAAGAACACCTCAAGACTACATTTACAGATTCCCAAGTAATGTAATAATTAAACCAAGTAATGAATTAGATAAATAATATTATAGCATATAAAAGAACCAAGAATTTTTCAACCACACCCCGTGATCAACAATTATGAGGAAGAAACCAGTCGGTATTGTGAACAATCGAGGGTATTTGATATTTAATACTTGTAAAAAATCGTATCTTAATCATAGATTCGATTATGAGGTATATAACGGATTGATCAAGGATGGTCTTATTATTGATCAAATTGATTCTAATCCTCAAAATAACAAATTCGATAATTTACGTTCTATCTCTCAGAGTGAAAACATCAAACGGAGGAAAGCAGGTCCTTATACAACAGTTGCAAGGAGATCTAAAAAATCATTTCATACAGAAAATAATGAAGAAAAAATATTTCAACCGATGTATGAAGCGAGTAGATATTTTAATATTTGTAGAGCCTTAGTACGATTTGTTGCAGAATGAATACATCGATCAGCGATTTCAAATCGAACCGGACATAGAATTAAATTTACATATATTTGAATTCTATTTTGTACTATATGTACCAAAAGGGAATAGCATGTGTACGGTTTATGCAAGGGTTATAGATCTCAATGGGATTTGTGTTTGTTGTTTACACATCTATCGTATTCAAAAGCACATACCTGTATATATTCGCTTTGGGATCTCGTCCTGGAGCCCATTTCGAATCTCGTGATAGACAATTGTCAACGTTACCGATTTCGAAGGTTTTTCTGTATACTTGGGGGGTTAAGCCATTCGAAATTCAAACCCCGAAACCGCCATACCACACACACCGTCACACGGTGTGAATTTGCTTTTTCATTCAACCCGGGGTGATTTTGTGGGGGTATGGTGGTTTCAATTTGGATGTCGAAGTGTGCCTGTTTTAATTTGATCCTTATACCCTCATACCATTGTCATCCTATATTTCGTGTATCATTCATTGTAAATACCATAACCATGTCATTGTATATATATATATATATATATATATATATATATATATATATATATATATATATATATGTGTGTGTGTGTGTGTGTGTGTGTGTGTGTGTGTGTGCCTACAACTCGCCATAACATTCGAATCGGGAGTTGGAAAAGGCTGTATTGTCATATGTAAATAATTGTATATATGTATATATATAAATGTGACGTCCATTCACTATACATATCTTCTTGGAGTTCTAATCCGCTATTTGGCGAGTTCGATCTCCTCTTGGAGACTATGTTTCGTGATACCTCTAGGGCCAGGTCAGATGTGTATAACACCTGAGGGGTTCCAATCGGGATGTGTTGTCTTATACATGTAACCTCTGATTCTCTCCGATGTGAATAACACTTGAAATGGGTTTTCATATATATATATATATATATATATATATATATATATATATATATATATATATATATATAGGCGCATTTTAGATGTAAATAACACTTTAATGCGAATGGAGTTCATCATTATATAATCGTATATAACTTGCATAATATGTCTAGGCGCATTAAAATGTGAATACACCTTAATGCGAATGGAGTTCATACCAAACAAAACGGGTCAAAATTGACCCCAAATTGTTTGTTTTTGTATTTTATATATAAAATATATCACATTTTAGAAATATACATTATTATATAAATGAATTATGAAAATATCAACGAGGTTATAACCGATATTTCAAACTTGAAAAATCAAGGAATTCAATTGTCCTTTTTGATGTAATAATGAAAGTACCTTGAGCACCTATAGGAAATCACCATATTATATGGCCGTACTCGTTATACTCATATTTTCCAAGTTTATCAGTTTCCTGCCCATCATAAACATTGTATGAGAACATTTGATTGGTATCAGAAAATCAAAGTCCAATCCGTAATCGAACTTAATCTCTGGAGTGGGTTTTTCATCAGTGAAAAAGTCAGATCGCTTTGGTTCAGTTAGCTGAAAATGAACCGCAGAGAGACTTTTCAACCACACTTCGTGGATCCACGGGAAGAATTCGTCGATGGTATCACTGAGTTTCCCTCATAACCATGGTACGTTATATCCTGGAAGCTTAAACGCGGAAATACCTTCAACGCGTATATTATATTTTTGGCAAATTCTGTTCTCGTTTGAGAATGAACATCACCTAATATAATTTGAATCATTCGCAAATTATATTCATTCATGTCGGCGATAATTGTATTACATACCTCCATGTATTTGAGAACTTTATCATGGGAGGGTGGAATTGTACCGATTTACGTTACGATATAACCTATAAATCTTTCGAAATCGTTATTCATTGCTATAAATTGTTTAATAACTTCTGATTCACCTAATGTAAAATGTCTAGTACTATGGCTATGACTAAAAATACTACCAGAGCTATAATTTCTATCATAACCATGATAATCTTCCTTCGTGAAAATATAATCAGATTTTGTGGCTCTGGTGGTAAATCTTTTATATCAACGGTTCCTTTTATATACTTTTATATACTTACAAGATTCTAATTGAGCTATTATATATATCTACGGCATAGTCAGGTTAATTTATTTCGATGGTCGTCGACAATAGTGGTTCATGTCCTATTATTTGGATGGGAGATTTATCCCAATCGTCGTCGACGACTATTATATTTTTTCCTGTGATTGCTTCAATGCCATTTATGATCTCCGCGTTGATATCTTCGATGTCATATGCGCTAGTGTGTAAATGTAATGTGTGCCATTCCGGTCTACCTGCAGTGCCATCCGGATTAACCTTATGTTTGTACGCGAATGTAAAACTGTTATTGGGTCGTTTACCATTAAACGGTTCCGATCTGACATTAGGCCAGCTGTAGAAACATCTTAATTGTGTTAATGCTATTTCATTAGCTGGTAACGGAGGTGCAAATTCAGTGCTGAACTTTGGTGTTTTCGTTACCAGCGATATCAATTTGTTTTCCCCGGAGTGGTATTTTCCGGTATTCGTTGAAGTAGTTCTTGCGACGATGTTGCCATTGTTGTTGTTATATTCATTGTTCTTTTCTAATTTCGACATCGTGGAATCATAAACACGAACCATCTTTGAAAACTCATCATCGGATATAAATGTGTCGTCGAACGACGAGGAAATCATCAAGGATAATTGCGAGTATGCATTGGATACTGTATGGAGTTTAACAGTGTAATCGTGTAGTTTATGCTGGGAACAGAATGATATTTTTGTTTTGTTATTATAGGCACTACTCCCGCCATGGTTGTAGCCGCAGATATACAAATTGGAACAGCGATCGGGGCAACCATTGTAACCGAAGATAGTATAATATCAGCACCAGTGATTACACCAGATACCGAATATACGGTTACGTCAGTGACCTTGATCCTTCTTCGGTATTTTTTTATTTTTACGCGGTATTCATCGGATAGTATTTCTAGTTTAGTTTGAAACTCTCTGACCGTATCATAGCGATACTGTGATGATGGTATCATTGTTGTTGATGACATTTTATTTTATACAACAGTAAGCAATTTCAATTTAGTTGTTTACTTAAATCCGCTACGAATTCCACATGCCATGTTATTGATGCCCTAGCTAGATTACCATCGATTGCTATTATCGTGAACTGTTCAGTTGTATCCGTGTCGATGATTGTTGATATTGTATTGTTGACCCCAGAGGAACTCGTTGCTGAAATATTAAATTGAGTTGGTAATACTAGTGTTAATCGATAAATACCCTTGACGTTTGCAGTGATATTAAAAATATTATTTAATGGTGTCCACGAAAATGATCCATATTGAATCGTGTATACTACGTTGTTGGTTTTATCATGAAAAAAAAATGTTTTTGCAATGATTGCTATCATCCCCGTTGCATCATCTTTGATTGCCTCGATGGTTTCTTTCATATATTCGATGGATTTTTTAATATCACTTAGTTTTATGTCAATTTTATCCAGCGTGGTTGCAAAAAAATATCAATGATATTTTCACGAATTGATGTAAACTTTTCAACGTGATCTGCATATTTGACTTGAAGTGCTGCTAGTTCCAACATAGAAGTTTTTATATCTGTGAAGTTCGGTGTGGTCACTGGTGGTAACAGATTTTCGCATTCCCGGAAACTGATTTATTTGCGCGTTAAATAAATTATCCCTGAGTGCTGTTAATCTATCCATGGTTGCTTTTATCTCATCGCGTAGTTTTTGTCAATATCTCTACGTCTGCTATCGATGAGATAGCTCTATTGATAAGTTTTTTTACTTGCCTGATGGTAACTCCTTCTTTGGGTGGATGTGATACTGATATTCCCCAAATGTCTGCCATGATATATTACATATTTCTCTTTAAGTGATTGATCATCGTGTACTCGTGGACGACTTTATGAGGTAATTTAGATGATGTTGAGATATCTGTCAACGCGTTAAGGACCTCTCGTCCACATATCGGAGGATCGGTTAATGTCTAAGTGGGCAACGTTGAATACCATGTTGTTGTAATAATTTTGGAACATTTTTTGACAAATTCCTTTGGCGGAGGCAATCCATACGAGTCAAAGTAATTAATTGATTTGAGATGTATCGCGTAACCCACCCAATGGATTCCAGGTCCAGTTTTATCATCAAGATTAATTATACCAGTTTCTGGGATTTTTGGTCGTGTTGGTAATTGATCTTTCATGAATACACCTCTGCAATGTTTTATTGGAGTTTTGTTACTGCGCCGGCGAGGTCAAAATTAGACATTTGAACCACAGGTTCAGTTATCCCAGTAACATTTTTGCCAGAGAGAACGGACCTATGACACCGCCCTGTTGAGTTACCAATCCGCTCCCATAGTGTTTTGTGTACCAGCTTCCCGGCAGTCTGAATCCCTTTCCCTTTTTTATACCCTTATCCAAACAATTTACCTATAAGATTGCTACCAAAAGCACCATCAGCGCCTTGTCCAAATGCTTTAAGAGCAGGAATATCTAGTGGAGCCAGTGCAGCAAGAGGAAATATTCCACCAGTCTGAATCATATCGTTGACTGCGGCCTGTGAAAAAGTCAACTGAACTCCTGTACCCGCAGTATTAGCTTTATTGAAACGGTTAAGTTGGGTTGTCGTCAGCGACAATTTATTCGGTCCACCTGTCATCTGTTCATGTTTTAGGTTTATATTTGTGCCACACGTAACATAACTTTTCGATTGCAGTTTCTGTACCTGACCAGGTGTCAGAGTGACATTAACATGATTGCACTACATAGTATTTAGATAGTGATCATCTAATTGCCCTATTACATGTCTTCAATGGGTGCGTCAATGACTCGCATTTTCCCGCCACCACCTTCGAGCGTCATAGATTTATCACTGAGAATAACAACAACTGCTCTAAATCATCCAAGAACATTACCTACACGAGCCTGACATTGTACATCGACGACTGAATGTTTAGATAAACCAAGATGCTGCAGCGATAAGTAATAGATCGGATACAACTCTTTAAGATCCCATTTTGATATTTTTAGTCCAGAATCGATGTTTTGATCACGACCCATATAAGACCACAACTGATGATACACTCTAACTATTTGATTGTTACCGTAATCGAGAATAAGTTGTTCGGCTGGTTCTTGCTGATTACTTATTCGCAATGATACCTCACTGACATTACATTTATCAAATATCATATGACTACGCAATTGTAAACTATAATTTGCATCCCCAGCTATTTTTGCGTTCGATTTATATTTTGTAGCGCAACAAAGATATGACTTTGCGCGAAAACATTTTTCGTTGTAATATCAGACCATGACAATAATGATTTTCCTCCATGATCCATACAAGATAGCAACCGCGTCTCAACAGTCAACGATGGAGTCATAATTGGCATACACAGAGCTAATTTTGTCAATTCCACTTCACCAACAGGAGCAGCACCACGCCAAAGAGCATACTCATCAATTGGTCTTCGCATGAGCACTACAGTATGACTAGCACCAAAGGTAACATTTCTGATGTCTCTACACAATCCAAATATATGCGACAACTGAATCGTACATGAAAATCTACCAAGGTTGCCTATCATCGTTTTCGCGCTGCAAATCCTGGATTGTAAGTATCATTTTTACCAATAATCATATCCTCAACATCAACGTCAGCAGCTCCAGCATGATTCTGTGGTCGTCTTACAAATTCAAAATTGTTAACGTTATTGGTAATATCCTTCGCAAACATCATTGAATGCCCCGCAGATTTAATACAATCGTCAGAATGTCTAGATAAACCCATTATTGTGGTTGCGACATCAACATCGTTATCGATGGATTCGATTTTAGTAGAATTCATCATATACTGCGCACTACTAAATAACGTCATTATGCCATTGTTGACAAACCCAATCGGAAGATTTTCGAGGTGATCAGCAGGAACAAATGGAGAATGATAACTTTTTACTAGTCGCCCCTCTACCTCGATGAATGCTTCACATGGCAAGTAGTATTTAGATGTGTCATCAAATCTAAGTTCAATTCGTGACCTTGTATTTGGATGTTGAGAATTATACGAAAAATATTGATAATCGTGTACTGAATCATTTGTTCGTACAGGAGCAACTACATCAAAGGCGTCACCTATCTCATGTTTAAACATTGTATTATATAGTCGTTCATCTCAATCATAATCGTTTTAGACCAGAACCAGTAATTAATCGCAATCCTTGTTTTGCTATTTCATTGATTGCCCTACCTACCTTAAGTGTCATTTTATTCGTAGATTATAATTTTACTGTTTTTTTCCTCTCGCCAATGACATAAGTTTTTCTTTTGCGGAACCAAAAGCGCCAATAGCAAGATTACTAGCCCTGCTACCAACTTCTGTACCAATCTTATCACCGAGAACCCCAATAGCTTTTGACGCTATTTCTTTACCGATCGGTAAAATCTTTGGAGCGAGTCTAGTAAATAACACAGTGACAATATCGCCTAATCCATCTCCGTATATCACCTTGTACTCTGGCAATCGTGAATTTACGATGTAAACAGGTCTTGCTCTGTTCATACTACGATGTACTTTCATTTTATTTAAATAATATTTATCTAATCGATGATCAATCGCTGTATTAATTTTCAGTGAGTTCATCGATGAAACTACGATATAGTCAAATATTCATTACACGACCTTGAAATAACCGTTGACAGATCTCAGCCGTTTCGTTAATTATCTCCGGATTATTATTTCCAGCTTATTTTCCTCCAATGAGGGCTTCTAACCGTGATATATCATCAAGGATACTTTGTGAACAGGGTATATTACCACCGTGATAACCGTCACCGGTTTTAGATTCTTCAGATTCTTCTTCGTCGGGTTGAGGAACTTCTACAAGAGGATCTTCTTGTCTTCATCCTCCTTGCCTCCCTCGTCCCCCTCGCCCTTGTCCTCCTCGTCCTCGTGGGCTTGGTTGTATGCGTTTTCGTTCTTCTGCTCATTCTTGTTTTAATCGTTCTTGTTCTTTTTTCTTTCGTTGTTTTTGTTCGGTTTTGAATCGTTGTTGTTCAGATCTATTTTTACCTGATATTCGAGATATTTTCGTTCAACGGCAGTTATATATGTCTGATACGTGGAATCATCACTATTAATTTGTGTTATTTGATTTTTAATTTTATAAACTGTTTTAGCCAAATCACCTACGTTTTTGATATAACCTTTATGTCCAGGTTTTAAATAATTTTCTTTAGTGTAATATCCCAAATCAGCAAACTCTACTAAATCAGTTATATCAGTTTTATCGATACGTGCTTAAGTTTCCTCGGTAAATCTATCTCGTAATTCTTGAACTCTATCATCGCTTTTTGTGGAGGTTTTACCTCTGGTTTATATCCTTCTATCGCAGTAACAACGTTTTCAGTTACTGTAGTTATTGGCTTAAATAATTGTTCAGTGTCGGCAGTAAAATCTAACTTTTGTTGTTGTCGTGCTTGCAAATTATCTCTGAAAGAATCTCTTACCGGGAGAAATTTCTTGATTGCAGCCAACCGTTCTCTAGTTAATCTAGTTATTTGTGCTTTTCCGACGTTTGCCATTTATATATAAAATTATACCGCTAATTCAGTCAACAATTTGTATTCATCGATGAAACAAACGCGAACCAAATATTTTTTGTCATTGAATAGTTATAGTTTGAAATTGTAAAAAAAAATAAGGTCATATCAGCACGGAGGGCGCGAAAACGACCGTGGCGTCTTTTTTGTTTTGATTCTGGTTTACCAAATTGACGCTTCTATAAAGGATTTTGGAGAAAGACTCGGTTTGCCAAATTGATGCCTCTACAAAATTGGTCTGTTCGCCCCCTCTGCTTCTCGATGACTGCCCATTCAGGAATTTTCTTTTTATAATTATCTCCTTAATATCGACAAAAAGGAGCGACACAAAACACCACAAGACTCGTAAAGCATCATACATGAAACAAAACATAAAAGGGATGTAGTTGCCATCCATACATTGCATATTAACAAAAAACACAAATATCATCAAATTAATAGCAGTACAATTACGAAGGAAGCCAATATTTCCTATCTAGATAGTTTCGAATGATTTTCGTATAATTTTCATGCAAAATTATCATGTAAAGTAACGTTCCAATCACTAATTAGAACGTGTGATAAATGCAGTAACAAAATAAATGAAACGAACAACCAACATATATACTTGTACAAAGATAAAATTGTTTTCGAAACAATCAATATTAGGTAATTAATACCCGAGGACACACAATTACCAGTACGATCACTTAACTGGCACTATCATCTCGACATCGATTACATTCTAGATAGTTCAGCATCTTATTGCCTCATGCATGACCGCGACTACTCTATTTTCTATCTACGGTAAATTGTCTTTGATGCTTATCCGAATACTGCCATAACATCACTGTGTTACAGCTCAAACAATGATTCTCATTTGTTATATCAGCATCAGCAAGATCAGAATTAACCTTGCGATTAATGTTTTGTCATTTTGTTTATAACCACCAAGTTTTTCTTACTATATCATCATAAACAATTTGGTTGTCGGTGGCAGTAAAAAATTACAATAACCATCCACAGCTGAGATATTATTCTAACTCGTGGTAACGCGAAATAGACTAAATTTGTCCACTAGATACGATCATCAAGAATCCAAACAACTGTATCTGTACTAGTTAACCCCTGAGATGAGTGGACTGTCAATGCTTATCCTAACGTCCATGGAGATACGTCAGTGCGTAATGCATTGTCGATAGCGCTGATTGTAACTACAAAAATATCATTTCACTCAAGATAATGTTTCCTCATTAACTCACCTGGTACATAATCTTCAATATGCTGTCGCCTTGTATCAGCTGATCTGTAAAGTAACGGTACAGGCAATTCAGAGAACCGTATTTTTGTAACTGAAGTAATTGGTGTTGAAGTGTATCACGAACTATCGTTATACTTGCCACTATCACATCGTTTGGTCTCCACAAATTCCAAAACTCGTATATGGACGTTTCTGAAATAATTTCCCGCACTATTTCGCACCGCACTGAATTTTATTAGGTTTAATCTGATTCATTCCTGAAACATCTTTAATTCTGGATCAAGAGCTATAGGATCATCAGTTATTTCTTCGTAATAATCTACAAAATCCTTCAACCATTTATGTGGAGATTATCCAACACATGATGTTGATTGACCGTGCTCGCCACACATTTACATACCTGTGATCTTTAATAATAACCAATCAATAAACACCTTTAATATATCTAGCTCCTCTGTGCATATTTCATTCCAAATTTTTATTCGAGGTGTTTATTTCTTACCCATTCGATCAGGAGTCCATTTAACTCCCTTGCACCACACAATACTGTGATAAGTAGATGACTTTACACATCTCTCTTTCATTTATCTCGCAAGTCTGAGGGTAGGAATTAAGACAACTAAATCCGAATCATGTCTAAATAATTCGATCACTCTAGCTGTTTTACTGTAACTACCAGGACCATCTCGATACACGGTGTGACGTCAGGATATTGTATCGATGGGACATACGACAATTCTGATATCTGAATGCTACGATAAATATCTTCGATTTCAACATTTGCTCAGTTGCTATAATTATATAACTTTTCTTTTTTTTCTCCACGATCCACACCTACAACAGCTTTTGTAAAACGAGTCACTGATTATGTGTCGTTTTTTGGATTTAAAATGAATCCGTTGCAACTCTGAATGAGGTGTAAGGGAATCTATTTATCTTATATAGCAAGTTTATAGAAACATAAGCGATCATATATGATCTTAGATGTCCTTATTGCGGAGAGACCTCATCGATAATAGCCAACAATTGTTCCGGTAGACAAGTAAGCATTTTTTCGACTGACAAATATATTGTTCACTGTTGCATGTGCAATTTTACATTCGTATTCAGTAATATTAATTAGAATTAATCGTGTATAATGTCGCTTATGATCATATGCTCCACCTTGATTAAATTTACCGATTATTCCCCTACCGAGATCTTTCGATGATTTATCATCATCGTGTGGTAACCAAACTTCAGTCTGCTACGATATAATTGCCTCACTGACCGTCAGTGGTATCAGTATTTTACAATGAATCATATAGCGTGATAAAACTATTTATTACCAAAGTTTCTCAGAGAAATGTCTACCAAACCGAAAATAACAGACCGAATGAAGACCCTTTGGGATTTAGACTGGTTTTATACGAGCGAATCTATTTAGATCAAAATCAATTATTGGTCTTTTAATCTCAATTGTGCGTGGGATGTCTAAACCGCACAAAATGTTCAGAAATATAAACATTCATGGATAACACGTATCCATATCAACCGCAATAACATCTATATAATCGTATTTGGTGTTGCACAATCCGCTGTGTCCGTATTCACAGCATTTTAGCTGCACTTCTTTGAGAAATTCAGCGCGTGTTGGTTTCCACGAAGTAGTCTCTTTTGCATAGTCTCTCTTGCATAGTCTCTTCTTTGAGAAATTCAGCGCGTGTTGGTTTCCACGAAGTAGTCTCTCTTGCATAGTCTCTCTTGCATAGTCTCTCTTGCAGCTTATGTTGCAACTAATGGAACGGTGAAAGAGTTACTTAGCAACTAGATAATAGTATTGATTTAACATATCTGCGCAATTCCACATAGTTTCGTGGAGAGATCTTAACCGGTATATTTCACATCCATACTGAAACAGTTTAGTTTCAATTAGTTTCGTGAATATAATCAACATATTTCCACCAGAGGTTTTTTTGGGAGGGGGTAAAATCTTACCTTTCGATCTAGTGGAAATATTGTTATTGCATTCGTCCACCCGTGCGCATTTTCATCAATGATATTATATAATGTTTCGAATCGAATAAAATATATTCAGTGATCAATTTTACTGATATTGGGATTTTTTTTTCTTCTAACTTAGATACATCATTAATTGTAGGTCAGGTGTTATTAACTAATTCATCCCACTATTAATATATAACGTATTTTGTCCGCTAGACCATTTATGTTATTGGATCAATATGAGTAATATCAGGTTTATCATTTAGCTGATAAATCCCATAAACAACCGCGGTTACAGGGTATGCCGTTTATAAATGGCTCATTAATTCCAATCGAATTCCTGGTTCGGAATTTTTACTTGAAAACTAGGGTCACATTTATCACGGCTAATCCACAGAGTATAATCTGTTTCTGATCGCAAAATAAAGTTTATTCTGAAAATATATTTTTGATCTTCACTATAATCAACACATTTTTTTCGCACGTTCAACGTTCATTCTGATTTTGTCATCAACCATAAGTTTGAATGTGGAACATACGTGAGATAGCCCATCGTGATGAAATTCACTTTAGCACTCGGAAAATTATTAATCAGATAATTATTGTCCTCCCAAATTCTCCTCCTAAAGTTAGAAGTTATTCTGTGAAGGTCAAATCCTGTTCCATCTTTCCAAGGCTTGATTGTGAATAACTTCTTCATGCTATAAATTAGAAATATTTATAGACAAATATTTACAGACAAATACTTAAATACAAATATTATATATATATATATATATATATATATATATATATATATATATATATATATATATATATATATATACATATACATATACATATACATGATGACTCAAATAAAAAAAATAGTGTATGTGGTTGATGATAGAGTCTTCTATCATTTGTAACACATCCTGTGTAAATTAACTCTGCGGAAATCATTTCAAAGTGTACGGAGCGGGAATCTTGGTACGAAAAGTGTTTACGATGTTCGATGGTTGTAAGAGGTAGAAAACAATTGTGTGTACAGTGTGGTGGTATAATATAGAGAGCTGAAGCGATATTGTGATTAAAAACATAATGACAGCGAAAAAGCTAAAAGAATCCCTGAAAATTACCCTGACAATATATATTACCACGAATATGTGAGACATCGCACCATCAAATAATTAAAAAGCATCTCATTATGGTGTAATCAGACAATTTCGGTTGAAAAAGCCATTCGGTGATGTCAGTGATACTGGTTATATTTACTGCTGGTGAGAAAACATATCTTTGTCACAAATGTATATTCCATAAATATATTGGAGCAGTAAAGGATAGTCTTGCGATCAATCATATTATCATATTAACTGCAATGAATTCAATAATTCGCTTTAAAATCTACAAGCTGTTACATAGAGGGAAAAGTGCAAAAACTAGGAAGCTGAAAAAAATATCAAAATCTCTGCGATGTGCCCGGTTTGATTCATCAACATAGAGATTGACGAAGAATTAATATTTCAATTACTGTACGAAGCCGGAAAAAAATTGATATTAACTCAAGTGCGGTAGAATATGTCGCAGAAAATATAACCAAATATTTCCGCTCTAAACGACTTGAACAAAGAATAAATGGTCAATATTGCTGAAGAAAATACCTACATAGGATTAGCAATACGTACCTGAGCTAAGATCTGCAAGGAATACTTATACTCTTGCTAGATAAATAATCTTGCAATGCTGTAGAGTTATATAATTATGTTAGATAAGGTCAAATCTAAAATATTTGTATTTTATAAATGAAAAATGTTCTGTTTGTTGTTTGCAGAAGACATTTCTTATTATCCATTTTTCTGGATCTGTCATGCTTCCTCCTTTATTTACTTCTTCTGCACGATAATAATTATGTAAATGAAAATATGAGAATCACAGCTTCTTTTCATTTCCAGGCTTTGTATAACACGTATAGGATTTATCTAGTTTTAGTTATTGGGGCATCAGCCTAATGATCGAAATTCAATATGAAACACACATTAGACTCCCACCATGTCACCACATGGTGGGTGCCATATTGTACTATCCTGGGGTTGATATTGGGGAACTTAGAGATGTCCCCGTCTGTCTGTGCCATCTTTATGTATGTATGTATGTATGTATGTATGTATGTATGTATGTATGTATGTATGTATGTATGTATGTATGTATGCATGTATGTATGTATGTATGTATGTATGTATGTATGTATGTATGTATGTATGTATTTTATGTATGTATGGATGTATGGATGTATGTATGTATGTATGTATGTATGTATGTATGTATGTATGTATGTATGTATGTATGTATGTATGTATGTATGTATGTATGTATGTATGTATGTATGTATGGATAGATATGCACTGCCATAAGAATATATATTTATTTAAAAAATCAACAAGCTTTGCTTCGTTAGCGGATGATATATAATTAAGGAGAATGGTGCCGTTAATTTACGCCGTTGAAATAGTTAGAAATATTAGGTGAATACGAAACAACCTGAATATTAAAGCACATAAATCTTAATCATCTATGAAAACTCTGTATCTGATATTATTTCGTCGTTAAGACTGGATGATATCAACGAAGATAATTTTGAATATGCATCCGCGGAGGTATTCAGTTTTTTATATACTCGTGTAGTTCATTTTCGCTATATATATATTTCTTTGTGCAATTAAGAAATTAAAAACGCCAGTGATTGTTTCCCGGGAAACAAAAATTGCTACAACTTCCGGGGCAGTCATTAATTGATGTTATGGTCGATATTATTAAACCTGTTCCAACAATAAGAGGAGAAACCGCAAGCACAATGATATCAACTTCGACTACACTTCTGCGATATTTTGTATTTGTATTGTGTACTCGTCAATGATATTTTTTAGCTAAGTTTGAAATTCACGCACTAGATTGTGTCTATACAGTTGAATGTAAATAATATTGTGAGCTTAAATTAATTACACATTTTTGCATGCCATGTCACTGACGCTGATGTCAAATTGCCACTGATCGGGGTATTGTAAATGTTTTTGTACATCCAGTTTATATTATCACACTTACATTATTAACGCCAGTGAATGCACTTGAATATATACTCATATACATAGAATAATTGGTCAGTCAGCATAATAAAAGATCATTGCCAATCACAAGGATTGGCTATAATAAAATGCCTATATGATAATTTTCCATCAAACAACAAGAAACATCTCTATCTACCTGCCTCTCACTCTCTCTGTCTGCCTCTCTCTCTTTCTCCGTCTCTCTCTCTCCCTCCCTCCTTTCACTCTCTCTCTCTCTCTCTCTCTCTCTCTCTCTCTCTCTCTCTCTCTCTCTCTCTCTCCCCCCTCTCTCTCTCTCTCTCTCTCTCTCTCTCTCTCTCTCTCTCTCTCTCTCTCTCTCTCTCTCTCTCTCTCTCTCTTAATCTCTCTTTATCTCGATTGACCTGTCAGCATATCAGTTGTATCAGCTTGTCGCACCTGCCCTGCAGACTGATTTCTCAGGATATACATTTTTAAGCACACTCTCAGTGCAACTCAATATCTGTATGTGTGTGTGCCTATCTCTCTGTATGTCTCTATATTTCTCTCTCGCTTTCTCATGGCTTAACATCATATCTCTCTCAGACTGTTTTTCCTGTTGCATCGTAGCTTGGTATGTCAGATTCGCTCTGTCGCTCTCTCTGTTTCGACTGACCTTGCATTATATGATCAATAATTGTGTCATCCAATTTCAGTGGTAGCGTGGATATGGATTCACGTTTAATGGATTGCATTCATATACTCTCGTATTTAGTTAGACGTAACACCTTAATATTGAATGAACTTAGACTGTGATAATTTGTTTTTAATTTAAAAGATTAGATAAGTGACTACAAGTTAAAAACACATTAACATATCATTGATGGGGACTATTTAATCAGGATTGCTGTCTCTGAATATATATATATATATATATATATATATATATATATATATATATATATATATATATATATATATATATATATAATATAATATAATATAATATAAAATAAACAACTCCAACACGTATTAATGTTGTGACCGGCTTCGCTTTAATGCTTTATCAAACTGAATTCAAACTGAATTTTTTATGATTGCTTACGTTATTAAATATATCATGTTTCTGAGTAAACAATATGACAAACAATATTACGTCATAGCTTACGTTTGTACATTTGTAACCTACTTTTCTTATTCTTTAATAAATAACATGGACATGGAAATATTTTTGTATATTTATATATAGTTAAACAGGTTAAGACGCAGCTCATTCGTCCTTTACATCTTTTCGTCGGTTAGTGTGTCATTTATGTTTACCTTTCAATCTTAGTTTTGAAATGAGGATTTTATTTTAATCTTCCACAAAATGTGATGGTTACGATTGTTTAAGAAATATATTGACCTGTTTGTCCTTTGTTTCATCATGGAACATAATTGACGTCGAAATAATTCAATCATTATTTATTAAAAAAAAATTTTCACACAGTTAGTTGTAAGCAAGATACACTATTATTTATAATCATCATTACCATTGCCTGACGATTTCTTATCAACATAAACTGAACTCTGAAATGCAGCTAACATTCAATAGCATTTAAAAGTTTAAGTATATAGAGGTTCAAACTATGTAATATAGATTAAAAGCAAAACACAGCGTGAGTACTTAGATGATTCGACAAGAATATAAGGCTTACCATCGTAACCATTGTTTTACATTTTCAAGCGTTTGTTCGTTACCTTTATATAATGTATGGTATGGCTAGCACTATGTAGTCTGAAGAGTTGAGATCTCTAATTTTGGCTCTAAGGTTTGGAAACACAGCAGATATGGCTTTTTGGAACAGTTCTGTTTTGTAATATTTTTTTATGACTGGGATATCTTAATACGATCTGATATAAAGTATATACCGTTATTAAAATGCACATTATAACCATGTTTGTGAACGCAAATTGTTCAACTGAAGTTAATAGTGAAGAGTAATATTCCAATAAATGTACCTAATGTTCTCCTCAGCTTTACTCAATTATTTGGCCAAAACAACGTACATTTGTATAATTAAACTGAAACGCTGGACATGACATATCATGTTAAATTGAAGACATCATTGTTGACAAGATATGTAATTTACTGTACAATTATTGACAGCATGCGATAATGTGTGATTACGGTCATGCAATTGCTGCAAGATGTGAGAATATTGGGATAAACCAGTACGATATAATGTATTATGTATTATGTATGTATGTTATTTGTTGTCATCCTAATTATCTAATGATATTAAAATAGTATCTCATCTATTACCACACTGATATATCTGTATGATGTTAGGTAGACCTATATTAGTTGTAAATCCTTGTATAATTATTGGTAGCTTTTATTCATAGCATTAAATTATACACACTATATTTAGTTAGATTTTGTCTATGTGACCTTAGCTGGTTCCTAACGTGATATAGAATATATTAATAGATGCCTACGTATGTGTTGACATTTATTAATAATACTCATAATGATAAGACCTCAATGCAACTTCCAATTAATGTTTCTCTAGATAAAGGGGTTTCATGGTTCTTTAAGAATTCAGCAACATCCCATTGGTTGACCCGGGTCACATGGGATGGAAAATGCGAGGCAAAATGAGTATTAAGAGCCATCACGTTGAGTATATTGCGACCATATGTCGTTATAGAAGTTGCATATACGGAAAATAAACTTGACACTCACATTCATCACAATTTGGAGTCTTGCGCATTCCTTTTGTTCCTCTTGTAAGCCTACAAACGTGATTTATATTTTACTTAGATATTAATTGAGAGGAAACACAATTCCTTGGATTATCAGTATTCATCTAGTAATGACATTGAAACATGTTAATTTGACATTGCTAGGATTTTGAAACTTGTGAATTACTCTAATCAGTTCTGGACAACACAATCTTAACAACGGCACGATTACTGGCGGACCAGTTCATTGCGGTTTAATATTTATACATGATTTTGCTTGTAATTAGGATTTTCATGAAATACTATCAGGATTATTCTGGATTGTACATGATAATAGTTCACCTACCTCTGCTGTTTTCATGTATGACTTTGATAACTCAATTCTTCGTTACGTTTGAGAACATGTGCTAGCTTTGCTTATTTATGTTACCTAGCATGTCACCATAGAGTTGTAAGATCTTCCATGTTGACACTTTCCACCTTTGGAAAGGTATTATTTTTTTCTTTTGTTTTATTAAAACCAATGCTGTTATGACCTCATATAGATTTATTTGTTTCTTCTACATACATTCTACATTCAAGGTTCACTTCAAATACATAGTATGACTCATCTAGTAATGTCATTGGAGGTTAAACATCTGAG